>JBAMNC010001520.1:620000-772500 GCA_037902135.1 Cetoscarus ocellatus
GCCCTGGGCTCTCGGACCCAGGAAGGAGCCATCTCGGAGGCCTGGGATGGTCGTGGTGGTGTTAACTCTGCAAGCTCACGCTCATCCTCGGGTCAGAGCAGACAGGAACGCAGCAGACAGCTGTGGGAGGACATCAGCACGGTGGAGGAAGATTCCAGCAAACTCAACGCCCTGCAGCTTCGGCTGGATGAGTCCCAGAAAGTCCTGCTGAAGGAGAGAGAGTAAGAAGGATGAAAATCCTAAAACATTGTCTGGTTAAACACAAGTCTGTTTTAGAATAATGTAGTAAACACTCACAAAGATGCAGTGAAACTCTGAGGTGCACTCCTACACTGCTCTTAGCTCTCCAACCACTCCATCAGGTACCTCTTCTCACCTGCTCAGGAACATAAAGATCTCATTTTCCAGTCCAAAAAGTATGGTAGACATGGTCAAGGTGGTCTGCTGGGTGTCAAACCAAGCATCAGAGGAGATGCAACCAAACTGAAACTTGCCGTGGTTGTTAGTGTCCTGGCTGTCTTCAAATCCATTCATCCTTCATGTATACCGATTATCCCTTTTGGGGTCATGGGGTCAGGCCAGTCTTCACATAGGGCCAGAGGGGTACACCCTGAACCAGTTGTCAGCTGATTGCAGGGCCACATAAATGGAAATGGACTTGAGCTTGATAAAGAGCTTTTCTAGTCTCTTTCAAGACTCAAAGCAGCTTCACACGGCAGGTCACATCTTCACAGTCACTCTCTGATGGTTGGAGTTTCTTTGTCAGTCGTCCTTCAGTATCACTAACACATGCCCATTTACACACCACTGATGCAGCAGTGGGAGCAAGTGTCTTGCCCAAGGACACATCGTCAAGTGACGGCCAGAGCTGGGCTCAAACCTGCAACCTTCTGGTAACCGACCAAGCGCATGATCAGACTGCACCACCTACGCCCCACTGCACCACCGACACAGAGAGACACACAACCATTCATGCTCACACTCCTAAGGGTGATTTGGAGACACCAGACAAGCTAATGAGCATGTTTTTGGTCTGTGGGAGGAAGCTGGAGTGCCTGGAGAGAACACACCAGTGCACAGGGAGAGCATGCAAACTCCACACAGAAAGGCCCTGACCGACATAGGGATCGAACTAGCCACCTTCCTGCTGTGAGGCACACACAATGACCTGCTGCTCCGCTGGCTGATAGTTCAGGCCAGTTCACGTCAACTGATGTTATTTATCTTTGTGGAAGCAGCAATTTGTTCACAGGTAACATCACTGACTGCACACACACAGGGCCAGTAAGGCTGATACATGACACACAGATGAATGACCAGTAAGTATCCTCTCAGGCCAGGACATGTTTTCACGTCCTCTATGTTCGGTTTTGGGGATCTCATTTGTCTGGTTGACAGGTGCAATGTTGGAAAAGTTACTCAAAACAATAAAACAACATTTAAAGGAGGAACTGGGCCAGTAGAAGAGTATGGTATGAGCTTTAAATGTGTTGTGCACTGTGCAGTCTGTGTATGATCAGAGAATGCTGTGTACATGTATGCAAACATGTTATGATGAATAAACTGCCTGAAACCAGATAGTCTAAAATGGATGATGTGTGTGTTTTCTTTGTGTTTCCGTAGAGACAAGCTCGCCCTGAGCAAGAGCATCGAAAGGCTGGAGGCTGAGCTCAGTCAGTGGAAACTGAAATACGAGGAGCTCAGCAAGAGCAAACAGGAGGCCCTCAAACAGGTGAGACACCCTTAAATGTCATTTTTACTCTTTGAGTCATCAGTCAGACCGAGCACACTGAACGCCTGGATTCAAGATCTAAAACAGTCAGGGTGACTAAACTGTGCAGCCTTATGCCATCTGAAGAGTGCTCTGAGCTAAAGGTGCGGAAAACCCAAAAGCTTTTTTTTATCTTAGTTTAGACCTGAGGAACAAGCTGCACCACGTCAAAGACTGAGCTTGAGTCCTTCAGAATTAAAAGAGAGCAATGTTAGTCTGAAATCTCTCCCAGAAGAGAGTTATCAGTGAAGATGTGCCAAAGTGTTTAAAGAAGCCCACTTCACTAACGGCCTCCTCCTGACACTCTAAGAGAAGCAGGACTTTGTTTCTTTGATTAAAATCCAGCAAATCTTGCAGCATTTTAGCAATTTACCGCATGTGCTCCCTGAAAAACCAGCAGTGCTGAAAATTTGCAAACCTCTGCAAACAATAAATAATATTATCATTGTAAAAATGAAAAGAACAACATGGGACATTATGTCCAAGGAACAGAGGGCCCAGAAATGAGCCTTGAGGTACCCCCTTGTGGACTTGTTAAACATCTGAGGTGAGGACATCAAACTTTACAGCGTACCCAACTGCATGGTCTGATAACCTAGAAGCTTTAGGATGTTTCGACAAAACTCCACAATCAACAGAATCAAAGGCTGAAGGCGAGTCAATACAGAGTTATTTGTGTGGGTGTGTGTGGGTGTGTGTGGGGTGTGTGTGTGTATATATATGTATATATGTATATATATATATATATATATATATATATATATATATATATATATAAAGATATAGATAAGATGTTTCCATTCAGGCAGAGACAAAGGGACTAAAAATCAGAATACATTAGTCTGTCCTCATCATATTTGTCTCTGCTGAATGTAGATTTATTAAAGGTAAGCTCCCTGAGATGCAGCATCTCATTTTCAAGAGGGTCCTCATGTCTATATGGTTGTAAAGATAGTTACTATGGATGTAGAATCAATAACAGCCATGGATAGAGAGATCAATCTAATATTAACATTAATATCTATAATAAATGTAAACTGGAGAGGAATGTTTATTAATATAACAGCATCTAGCTGAACTGTCATTAAAATGGGTTTAACTGGTCTAGAAGTATGAATTTATGTTAAATGATGTCATTCAACCCCAGAGTCGGCAAAGATATATTTTAATGCAATGATTATGTCACACATGTCATAATGCCTGACCAGCTGGGCATCTGCCTGTAAAATGACCCTGAAGTCTTGGATGAGAAACCTAAATCATACCACCACTGCCTGATATTGGATAAGCATGAACACCTAAACTGGGACAACACGATAAAATATACTGATTCTGTACTTGTCTATAAAATCTTGCATGATCAAGCTCCACCTCCACTTCAAGAGTTTGTTAAAAGAAACTCGAGTAGATCAACCAGAGCAGGCCTCAGAGGTGACTGCGTTGTACCATTTCAAAGTGCCTTTGGTCAAGCAGTGTTCCCATTTCGTGCGTCCCAGACCTGGAACCAAATACCAAGCACTGTACTCGAGCTACTGACTCTGACTTCCTTTTCCAAACACTTTAGAGCATGGCTGTTGGAATACCAGATCTATGATCATAACCGTGTCTAATTTTGTATGTGTCTATTGGGCTCAGTGTGTTGGGGCACCATCCATAATTGTCCACTGTAAGTACACCTATGTATGCCATTTCTGTGAAGTAGTGCTTACAAAAGACATCTATGTATGCTTTTCTCAGTGCAGTATCTACTCACACATCTGCATGTGCAACTGTGTGCTAAGGGCATCGTGCAATATTATATTCAACATGGCACTTTATTATCTTGGGCAGTAGGGTAATGTGCAATGCAATATGCACTTTATATCTCTGTGCAATATTGGGCAATGTGCAATACAACGAGGGCAAGAACTCTCAGGCAGCTGGCAATCTGCACTTTATCATCTGGCACTTTAGCACTATGGCACTTTAGTTAGCACTCCAACACTTTGTAATTCAGTGTGTATAATTCCCATGGTCCCCCAAAAAATAAATAAATCTCAAATTTCTGTTGATGGTTGATGCAGGATAGAGCTCATGGAGTGGAGCAGGTCCACAGCAGCAGGTCATCCATGATTGTGTGTCAAGGTCATACTAATATATGTGTGCTGATTGCAGGAACTACCATGTATTTTATTTTGTTGATCCCTCTAAAGTTAGGTCAAAATGTATTTTATATTACCCCCCATCTCAAATAAAAACATTTTTAATATTGGTGAGCAGCGTGATCATCCGCTGTTATCTCTCTGAACATTTAATGAACAAATGTTTTCTTTATTCATTTAACTCCAAAATTAGGGAGATTGCTTTGAGCAAGAAATATTTCTTGCACCTCTGTTTAATGTAAATGCATCTGTTAAACATTATTTGGGGACAAAACTTTGATAAAATATGGCTGCAGCGTGGTCTGCTCTGTAAGGAGAGAAAGAGGGGTGATCAAAAGTGAGGGAGCAGTTACTGATGTAGAGAGAAAGAAGCACCATCTTCCATTGGTCCTCTGAAGTTGATATCTTAGTTAATTCAAGAGTTGCACCACATCCACAGTCTTTTATTTTAATCTGTTAACAGATCATTTCTCTCTAAACAGCTGCTCGGTCCCGTCAGTGTGTATTTCCCCTGTGCCACTGTCCCAGCTCTGATGATCATAAACTATTAAACTCTGATATGAACTCCTCTGTCACTGTCAGGTTTGGTGTCATCACAGAAGTTGCCCATGGTGATAAAATCCAAAAACAATCAAAAACAGCTGTTAAATGTGTTTATCTGGGCTGCAGATAGTCTGACTCTCTGAATAGAAAGTATTCCTCCTCAAACAGAATCTCTACGTCGGTTTGCAGACATGGTGTCTCAGTGATCTCCCTTTTTAGACAAACCAACGTATGGTTTGCCTCCCCATGTCATAAACTCTGGCCTTAAACATAAATATTAAAAGCATGATGTTTGACTGATGATCATTTTCAGCCACCGCATTTATCAACACGTTTGTTCATACGCTGGAATTTGCAAAATACTGTTTCATGAATCACACGTGTCAGAGGATTTCTGTGCCTAAGTGTGCACGTTTCCACACCGATTGATAAATGAGAGCCGAAGTATTTGGAGAGGGGTCTGTTATCATTTAGAACAGTGAGGTCAATAAGACTTTATTAGCAATCAAGCTAATGTTGCCACTCAAGCACTCAAAAATATTGGAAATGGAAATAGACCAGAGCTTATAAAGTTCTTTTCTAGTCTCTCTGACGAATCAAAGCAGCTTCACACCGCAGGTCACACCCACACACTCACTCACAGCCACTCTCACATTCACTCTCTGATGGTTGGAGTTTCTGTGTTAGCTAACATCATTATCAGTAACACATTCATGCTCTTTCATGCCCAATTACACACCACATCGGCATGAGACAGCCAGAGCTGGCCCTGAACCTGCAACCCCTTGATCATGTGTCACCATGTCTGTTATTTGGATTTTCCAGTATAAACATGGACAGCAGGTTGATGAGTTGTTACAGTGATCACATTAACATGGAGTCAGAAGAAGTCAAATCCTGCAGAGCTTTAATATATGTGATGTCCAGACCATCACTTTTCCTCGGTGTCCTTCAGAGTGTAAGTCAGTGCTGTGGGCCTGGGTCATGCTTTAGCTGTTACACCACTGGGGGGCAGCATGGGCTTAGAGAAGAGAGACAGATGAGGGAAATAAGACATCCCAAAGGTTCAACGAGTGACAAAGTCGGTGTGATAAACCAGTTGAAGAGGAGAGAGGTGGAAATGGGAGATGGTAAAGAGTGGGTGCTGAAGATGGGGAAAAAAGAAAAGGAAAACATAAAGACAGGAAAGTATCAGGTGAAGGCAGGTGAGACACAGAGATAAGAGCTACTGATAAAGAGTTACTGTCTTCAAGCTTGTTCTCTTGAATTCTTCAGTATTGTGGGGTGCTGCTATCAGGAGGTGACCTCTTTATATAAAGAAAGTGAAGCCTTGTCTGCAGTTCATTCTGCATACAGATGTGTGTCAAAGCAGCTTGAACATCAGGACCGTTATTAACTGTACAGATGATTCTGTTATTGTGAGCCTGCTGCATGGAAATGTGTCCAGTGAGGAGTCTCACCTCCAGCTGAACACGTCAAAAACTCCAGGCATGTCAGTGAAGTCTGTACCAAAGGTCAGACCATAGAGCATGTTTAGTCCTGCAGATGCCTCAGTGCTGAGTTTTGAGGCTGACTGTGAGGCGTGTGTGTTCTGAAACTCTCGTACTTTCACATTGATCAAACTCTAATAACTGTGTTTTATCAACCGTTTATTGAATTTGTCCTGTCCTTCTCTTTGGTCTCATGGTTCAGTCACATGCCTTTCAAAGACAAAAAGTCCTTGGATCAGATTGTTAAATGATTGCGTCGTCTGATTGGTGAGCCACAGCTTTACCAACTGCTCTTTCTTCCATCTAAAGTGATGACCCCCACCCTCAGCACAGAGACTTTCAGCTTCTTCCCTCAGGACGGAGGCTTTTAGTCCCAAGGTGTTGAACAAAACGGTACAAAAACAGCTGCTGTGACTGAGCTGAACAAGCTGTAGCCATATTTAGGGTCACATCTTAATTAATTCATTCCAGTCTTAGCTTGTTCTTACCCTGACTTTATTCACAACATTGTCAACTTAAAAAATTTTTAGGAGTTAATGTATATATTTTTGTTTCTTTCTGCTGCACGTTACAACTACAGTCTTAGAAGGATTTGATGTTCAGGCCTGATGGAGATGGACCTACACACTGGTGTTTGTGACAGAAAAAAGGGCTGCAAAGACATGGCTGATTTAACTGTAATGGATCTGTGTGTGCAGCTTTATAAACAGGCTGCTGTCACTGGTATGACAGATGTGAAAACTTAATCAGACTTACTTTCTCCCCTACAAAGGAATACAGGTTTAACTGAGCCAGTTGCATACTGCCCGAAGGCTCAGAGCCATATCCAGATGAACTGGGACAGAGCACAGGGATGAAACTGTCAGATTAAGAGGACAAAAGTAATAGCTCTTCTTCTATGGTCAAATGTGTAGAAAAATTAAGTAAAGGACAGCACTCCAGTCAACTAATCAATTAGTTTTTCTTGCCATGCACAATGTTTCAGGCAGGCCCTTCTTGAGTTGCTGCTGGTACAACTCTTCAACAGAGACACTCACGGCTGACCTGTAATTAATAATGAGTGCTGCTAATTCAGCTGCTGCTGCAGGCAGTTTAACAAGAGGGAAGCATATCCAACAGACATCATTCATAAAGCAGATCGTCACAATATTCTAGACTCAAATCAATAACCAGATAAGACAGAAGGAAAATAAAAACATAATTAAAAATCCAAAGAAAATCATTGAATATTAGTAAAAATGTTGAAACACTCCACTGTTTGACCTTGTGTCTCTGTCTTTCTAACACTTCCAGCTGAACCTGCTGAAGGAAATCCACCAGGATGAACTCGGTCGCATATCTGAAGATTTGGAGGATGAACTGGGGGCCCGAACCAGTATGGACAAGAAACTAGCTGAACTAAGAGCAGAGGTGAGGGGCCTTGGATCTCAGAAAGTTTTTAGGAGGATGTAGAACTTTAAATATCTTGGAGGAAAGAAAGGAAGGTAGGAGAGGGATGAAGGGAAAAGTCAACACTTTTCTAACTAAACATCATCTTTTCTGTAGAATGAGATGTCAAAGTGCTGGATTATGTTTCAGCAGAGATGCGCTGATTTATTTCATTACCCATTTTTCATTACCATTTTGTTTCCTACAGCTGCTGTAAACTTAGAATTTCCCCCTGTGGGACTAATAAAGGAATATCTTAATTTACCCAGTTTTTCATTTTAATGTGTTCCTCTGCTGCTGTCTAGTGGTTACTTCAAGTGCTGTCTTTACCCTGTGCAACGCTGCAGTGACTTTCAGTGAGTTAAACAGCCACAGATAACCGGAGGTGGAAAGTGGTCAAGTTCTTCCCATGTGAAAACACTATTTGATTTGGAAATCCTGTGCTGTAAATTTCTTGGAGTAAAAGTAAAAGAATTTATTTAAAGTTTAAAGAGCGAAGTAGCTTCATCACCTTTGACAGCTAAGGGGCAGCATTAAAAAACTGAAGCATGTGCAAAAAACATCCAATATCCCAAATCTGCAGGGGGCTGGAATAAAGAAACAGTTTGGTAACGAAGTGTGATTCAGTGGATAACTTGGATCTCTCTCTACATGAGCCCCAGATGCTGAACATGATTCAAAGCAGGATAAATTATCAGAAAAAATAATTAGTGACTGTAAAGTGAGTAAAAGTAATTTTTTTTGTTTTGTTGTAAGCACTAGAGATGCAACCATAAGCTTAACCCACGGTTTAGTTCGTACTGTAGCTCGTTTTCTCAGTCACTCCTTTTCAGTACGGTTTTGACAACCTTTGCAGTTGGAGTGCATTTAAAAAAATATATATTCACATTTTGAGATGTTTCACTGAAGTTTCACAGAAACTGCATGGGTTATTAGTAGAAAAGGCTATTTTTCAATTTTACACTTTTTTTTTCCTTGGTGCACTTTATGGTTCAAATTGATCAATAAAATACAAGAAAATTTATACTTTCTCCTCCTCCAAACAGCTATTTATGAAAGCTGCAATAGATAGAAAGCCAGAAAACAGTTGATTTTTGAGTCTCATCTGAGTTAGGTTTCGTTTGTCTCCGCCCTGAGCCCCTCCTACCAGACGAGCCCACACAGCATTTTTTCGACAGAGTCGCTATCGAGCCGCTGCTGGAATTCACCGGTCCACTTAGTACAATTTTGAGTTATGTCTGAGTCAGCCAGAGTCCAGTGGAGTGCTTTCATGAAATCTAACTACACAACACAACTATCACCGCAACACATTAGGACAAATATTACAAGGTTATTCATTTAGCAGCTTACCTGTCAAAGAGAAGAGCAGCCAGCTCCGAATCCAGCTTCAGACCTAGGCTGTCCCCCAGTTCTCTCCACTTCTTGAATGCTCTGCCGATATTAACACGACTTTTGGTCCTTTTTTGGTCAGCCTCTCTTTCATATTCTTTCTGTTCTAATCCTGTCGTCCTTCTTTTGGGCTGTTAGCTATAGCTGTGTAGGCAGTTGTAGCCAATGCTGGAATAGCTATTTTACCTGGTGCACCATCCGCCATTGCCGCTTGCTCTCTCCTTCTGCAGCAGCACGGGAACGGGCATATGCAGTAGAACAGCCAATAGGAACGCAGTGGTCTGAGCTGACCTTTGATTGGTTGATGCACATCGTCCCAATACTGATTCTTTAGAGGCTGAACACAGAGCCATGGTGAGGTGCAGAACCTATTGCTTGTCTCAGACCACTTGACTTACATTATGCTTGGAGGATATTATAACATTTTTACTCAATTATACTAAAACAATGTTTCCTACTGCAGCTTTAAGTTTGTTTGACAAAAGAATAGATATTCTCTTTCTTAAAATCACATTTGAACACATAATAACGATGTCATAACTCAGTCATCTAACTGTCATTGAACACATCATAAAGTAAGTGTTTAGGTCCACTTGTTAATCCCATAAAGGCAGATTATGCTTGTTTTTAGCGGTCATCCCATCGACTTCAGCGAGGATTTTAAGATGAGTTATAGTTTTTAAACCAACAAAAGTCTGGGGGTGATTTTCACAGCCTTCTGAGCAGATAAGGATATTTACGCTCTGCTGTGGAGGCCAGTGAGTAATGACAGGGGTTGCCACAGTTATACATCGAAAGCAGAGGAGGACATGTTGGATAACTAATTGGATGGACAGTGCAGATGTGCTTGGAGTTTAGGTTTCCCCTGAAGTACTGATAAATGTTTGTGATATGTTGAAATAATTGATGCTCTGTCACAGGACCCACAAGACTCAATATCCATGTTAATAAGTTCAAATATTATTGATTTTGTAGGTTTTCTGAACTGTCTTCATCCCTATCGTCGATTAAGAGAACATGCACCCTCATATTGTGAGTGTGGGTGCATAATGCTGCCTCTCCTCTCAAAGCAGTGTTGTGGTATTTTGGCCAGACTTAAGCTCATTGCTGTTTACATCAAGAGTTTTCTCACCCGTGCACGCTGACTCACAGGCACAAATGCAGCAATGCAACAGTGAATGAAAGCTGTTTTCACTCAAAACCAAAAATACTGCAGTTCACACCTGTGTTTTGACCTGAGAGCATCATACCAAATGGGTCAGTATTTTATTCAGAGTTGTTGCATCCACAGAGTTAATTATGCTCTGTTTTTAATATTAGCTGCAATATTTTATTTTATACATGGCAACTCATCATAAGAGCGTATGGCTGTTCGTTTTTATTAGCGTCCTCGGTGACAGCAGGGCAGGACCTGCTTCAGTTGTTCCTCTAGAATCCTGAAACAACCCAAGACCATGTGCTGAGACATTTTCTGTCCAGAGAGACTCTCATACCTGAGGGACACAGTGAAACTCTTAGTGAAGAAGGTGCTGGAAGGATGAAGCAGTTTGAATTTATTTTTGTATTGGTTTAAATAAGCAGTAAGTCCTGTCTAGACCTAGCTGTGATGACCTCTGAATTTTTCCAATCACTATTCAAAGCTCTTGACCATAAGAGAGAGTTAAATGAAGACCACAGCTGCACGGTGAAAGCTTTGGCCCAACACCTGCAACCGGCCAGACCGTGAAACACCTGGATATGAGTATGTCTTAGTTTAAATGCTTATTGCTCACTGCTGCCTCTGGTGTAAGCAGGTGTGAAAGGCCTTGAATTTGTTAACAAACAGTGATGGACACAGGAACTCTGACCCTCAGTGAGTGACCGTGAGACTGAAGGTAGACGTGACCTGCAGTGGTAGAAGCATTTTGAGTGGTCAGACTGAAAAGGCTTGAATAAGCTGAAGTCCTTTTAGCATGAAGTGCAGCCAAACGATAGGTTAATTTTGGTGACAGCATGTTGGTGATGAGCTCCACTGTTCTGACTTTTTCTGCATAGATACAGATATACTCTGCAAACAGATGATTACTCTGGCTTCTGTTTTAAATGACCGACGCTGTCATTTCTATCAGACCTTCTCAGACATATCAACATGGTTAGGACTTCAGCGTCCTCACTGTCTCCTCTCTCTGCTCTCCACCTCTCTGTGTCAGATGGAGAGGCTACAGGTGGAGAACGCTGCAGAGTGGGGGCGCAGGGAGCGTCTGGAAACAGAGAAACTCGCTCTGGAGAGGGACAACAAGAAGCTGAGGGCTCAGGCCGAGGACCTGGAGGAGCAACTGGCAAAGAAACGTCGACAGGCTGCCTCTGCCCTTGACACCGACCTCAAAGCAATTCAGACAGAGCTGTTTGAAAGAAACAAGGTGGGTGACGATCCTTTTCTCAATTCTTGAGCTGACACCATGAGCAGTGCCTTGTTTCATTTGTACTGTGAGGATGAGCCGCAGCTAAAGCTCATGAAGGCAAACTAAGTGGACAGCTGTGCCTGTCCCAGCAGACTTTTACTAATGAAGAACAGATGTCTAGACAGAGACATGCCTGCCCTCCTTCTGTTGATCTTTCTAACAAGTAAGTAAGCAGCTAACCAATCATGTGTCCATCAGCAAAAGAGAACACCTGAACAGTCTCTGTCACATACTGTGAAGCATGTGCACTGCCTGCTGCGTCCCGCTTCACGTTAATGGTTTACGGAAATGTCAGTATAGACAAGCCTCTGCTTGACACGAGGCAGCTTTGGAAACAAAGAGACAGGAAATTCAGTCTGCTTTGTGACATGTTTGGATCAATGAAAGAAAAACCTGAGAGGATAAGGAACAGAGCGAGTGATGACCATGCTGGTGTGACTGTAGATGTGACTGTGACTGTGTAGATGTGACTGTAGATGTGACTGTGACTGTGTAGATGTGACTGTAGATATGACTGTAGGTGTGACTTTGACTGTGTAGATGTGACTGTAGGTGTGACTGTGACTGTGTCGATGTGACTGTGGATGTGACTGTGGATGTGACTGTGACTGTGTAGATGTGACTGTGACTGTAGATGTGACCGTGACTGTGTAGATGTGACTGTAGGTGTGACTGTGACTGTGTAGATGTGACTGTGACTGTAGATGTGACCGTGACTGTGTAGATGTGACTGTGACTGTAGATGTGACCGTGACTGTGTAGATGTGACTGTAGATGTGACTGTAGATGTGACTGTGACTGTAGATGTGACCGTGACTGTGTAGATGTGACTGTAGATGTCACTGTGACTGTGTAGATGTGACTGTAGATGTGACTGTAGGTGTGACTTTGGCTGTGTAGATGTGACTGTAGTTGTGATTCTGACTGTGTAGATGTGACTGTAAGTGTGACTGTGACTGTAGAGATGTGACTGTAGGTGTGACTGTGACTGTGTAGATGTCACTGTCAATGTGACTGTGGATGTGACTGTGACTGAAGATGTGACTGTGACTGTAGATGTGACTGTAGGTGTGACTGTGACTGTCTATGAGTGTAGGTGTGACTGTGACTGTGTAGATGTCACTGTCGATGTGACTGTGGATGTGACTGTGTAGATGTGACTGTAGATGTGACTGTGACTGTAGATGTGACCGTGACTGTGTAGATGTGACTGTAGATGTGACTGTGACTGTGTAGATGTGACTGTGACTGTAGATGTGACTGTGACTGTGCAGATGTGACTGTGTAGATGTGACTGTAGATGTCGATGTGACTGTCCATGTGACTGTAGATGTGACTGTAGGTGTGACTGTGACTGTGGATGTGACTTTGACTGTGTAGATGTGACTGTTGATGTGACCGTGACTGTATAGATATGACTGTAGATGTGACTGTAGGTGTGACTGTGACTGTAGAGATGTGACTGTAGGTGTGACTGTGACTGTGTAGATGTCACTGTAGATATGACTGTAGGTGTGACTTTGACTGTGTAGATGTGACTGTAGGTGTGACTGTGTCGATGTGACTGTGGATGTGACTGTGGATGTGACTGTGACTGTGTAGATGTGACTGTGACTGTAGATGTGACCGTGACTGTGTAGATGTGACTGTAGGTGTGACTGTGACTGTGTAGATGTGACTGTGACTGTAGATGTGACCGTGACTGTGTAGATGTGACTGTGACTGTAGATGTGACCATGACTGTGTAGATGTGACTGTAGATGTGACTGTAGATGTGACTGTGACTGTAGATGTGACCGTGACTGTGTAGATGTGACTGTAGATGTCACTGTGACTGTGTAGATGTGACTGTAGATGTGACTGTAGGTGTGACTTTGGCTGTGTAGATGTGACTGTAGTTGTGATTCTGACTGTGTAGATGTGACTGTAGGTGTGACTGTGACTGTAGAGATGTGACTGTAGGTGTGACTGTGACTGTGTAGATGTCACTGTCAATGTGACTGTGGATGTGACTGTGACTGAAGATGTGACTGTGACTGTAGATGTGACTGTAGGTGTGACTGTGACTGTCTATGAGTGTAGGTGTGACTGTGACTGTGTAGATGTCACTGTCGATGTGACTGTGGATGTGACTGTGTAGATGTGACTGTAGATGTGACTGTGACTGTAGATGTGACCGTGACTGTGTAGATGTGACTGTAGATGTGACTGTGACTGTGTAGATGTGACTGTGACTGTAGATGTGACTGTGACTGTGCAGATGTGACTGTGTAGATGTGACTGTAGATGTCGATGTGACTGTCCATGTGACTGTAGATGTGACTGTAGGTGTGACTGTGACTGTGGATGTGACTGTGACTGTGTAGATGTGACTGTAGATGTGACTGTAGGTGTGACTTTGACTGTGTAGATGTGACTGTTGATATGACCGTGACTGTATAGATATGACTGTAGATGTGACTGTAGGTGTGACTGTGACTGTAGAGATGTGACTGTAGGTGTGACTGTGACTGTGTAGATGTCACTGTCGATGTGAATGTGGATGTGACTGTGACTGTGTAGATGTGACTGTAGATGTGACTGTAGATGTGACTGTGACTGTAGATGTGACTGTGACTGTGTAGATGTGACTGTAGATGTGACTGTAGTTGTGACTGTAGATGTGACTGTGACTCTGTAGATGTGACTGTGACTGTAGATGTGACTGTGTAGATGTGACTGTAGATGTGACTGTGTAGATGTGACTGTAGATGTCGATGTGACTGTGTAGACGTGACTGTAGATGTGACTGTTGGTGTGACTGTGACTGTGGATGTGACTGTGGATGTGACTGTGACTGTGTAGATGTGACTGTAGATGTGACTGTAGGTGTGACTTTGACTGTGTAGATGTGACTGTAGATGTGACTGTGACTGTATAGATATGACTGTAGATGTGACTGTATAGATATGACTGTAGATGTGACCATGACTGTGTAGATGTGACTGTAGATGTGACTGTGACTGTGTAGATGTCACTGTGACTGTGTAGATGTGACTGTAGATGTGACTGTGGGTGTGACTGTCGATGTGACTGTGACTGTGTAGATGTGACTGTGACTGTGTAGATGTGACTGTAGATGTGACTGTGACTGTGTAGATGTGACTGTAGTTGTGATTTTGACTGTGTAGATATGACTATTTGTGTGACTGTGATTGTGTAGATGTGACTGTAGATGTGATTGTGACTGTGTAGATATGACTATATGTGTGACTGTGACTGTGTAGATGTGACTGTGACTGTGTAGATGTGACTGTAGTTGTGATTCTGACTGTGTAGATAGGACTATATGTGTTACTGTGACTGTGTAGATGTGACTGTAGATGTGACTGTGACTGTGTAGATGTGACTGTAGTTGTGATTCTGACTGTGTAGATATGACTATATGTGTGACTGTGACTGTGTAGATGTGACTGTAGATGTGATTGTGACTGTGTAGATATGACTATATGTGTGACTGTGACTGTGTAGATGTGACTGTAGATGTGACCGTGACTGTGTAGATGTGACTGTAGATGTGACTGTAGGTGTGACTGTCGATGTGACTGTGACTGTGTAGATGTGACTGTGACTGTGTAGATGTGACTGTGACTGTGTAGATGTGACTGTAGTTGTGATTTTGACTGTGTAGATATGGCTATTTGTGTGACTGTGATTGTGTAGATGTGACTGTAGATGTGATTGTGACTGTGTAGATATGACTATATGTGTGACTGTGACTGTGACTGTGTAGATGTGACTGTAGTTGTGATTCTGACTGTGTAGATACGACTATATGTGTTACTGTGACTGTGTAGATGTGACTGTAGATGTGACTGTGACTGTGTAGATGTGACTGTAGTTGTGATTTTGACTGTGTAGATATGACTATTTGTGTGACTGTGATTGTGTAGATGTGACTGTAGATGTGATTGTGACTGTGTAGATATGACTATATGTGTGACTGTGACTGTGTAGATGTGACTGTGTAGATGTGACTGTAGTTGTGATTCTGACTGTGTAGATACGACTATATGTGTTACTGTGACTGTGTAGATGTGACTGTAGATGTGACTGTGACTGTGTAGATGTGACTGTAGTTGTGATTCTGACTGTGTAGATATGACTATATGTGTGACTGTGACTGTGTAGAAGTGACTGTAGATGTGATTGTGACTGTGTAGATATGACTATATGTGTGACTGTGACTGTGTAGATGTGACTGTAGATGTGACCGTGACTGTGTAGATGTGACTGTAGATGTAGATGTGACTGTAGATGTGATTGTGACTGTGTAGATATGACTATATGTGTGACTGTGACTGTGTAGATGTGACTGTAGATGTGACCGTGACTGTGTAGATGTGACTGTAGATGTAGATGTGACTGTAGATGTGATTCTGACTGTGTAGATATGACTATATGTGTTACTGTGACATGTCGTTTTTTTTGGTTCCTTGATTAGTGCTTCTGTCTGACTTGAAGGTCTGAAAGCTGACTTGACCTATGTTGTCGGTACATTTCTTACTTTTGAGAAATAACTGATGGACTTATTTTATGGGTGGGTCTCATTTCTGATACTCTTTAACAAAGCTCTTTATTAACCCTTAAACACCTGTCGTATCATTTGGTACATACTTTTATGATACCTCTATCTAATCAATATGATCAACACATTACTAAAAAACATCTGAATACAATCAGATAAATGATAACAATGTCCTCGAATGTGTTGTCAGTTGCCAAACACACCTTTTGTATCAAATGAGATACAAAAAATATATACGTTAAATTTTATGGAAATATTTATTTTTTTAGGATTTCAGTACAAAGTGAAATAAACATTTCAGCTCCAAGAAAAATAGAATTTTCTGGCTATAAATTGTGTTGTCAGGCATTAAAGGGTTAAAGAAACACCCCAACATTTTTGTTGGTTGTTTTCCTGTCTTGCCTCACTCCCGAGTCCATGACAAGCAGGTAGACACCATTCTTTTGACTGCGCGTCCAGTAACGAGGAAGAGATGGACTTAGATCTCCAAACCGCTAGCTTAGCTTAGCTCAAATGCTGGGAGTATATGGGTAGTGCTTTATCATGTCTCTGTCTACAGACATCAGATAAACTCTAGACGGTCCTGTGTGCTTGTTGTATTTTTTATTGACTGCCTGTTGTTACAATATCTATTTTTAGACTAAGATTAGCATTTTATTAAATTTTTGAATGAAATACTTACCAAACTAAACCGCAAGGCGCATGCACAAACCACCGTGGAAGTGCTTCTCAGCAGGTCAACAAACCAAAGCCTCTGTTTACGAGTAGAGGAAGATTGCCTCTAAGGATTATGGCCGACTTTATGACAGAGGACGAGGGGGATTTCTTCAGGACTGACGCAGATTCAAAACATCACCTATTTGGACCAGAATATACAGAGGAGGAACTACATGTTTTGGAAGCTGGGGGTGCACAAAGAGAAGCCGAGGCAGTGGAACAGCCTAGGCCGGCATGGACTGTGGTGTATATGTGGGCTAGCCTTGGGGCTTATATACTACTACGAAAGACTGGATATCAGCACCAGAACAATGAGATTATTCTTGAAGAACATGGCCATCCCATCAGTTGGTGTCACACAAACAGTAAACCAGGTAAGTACTTAGCACGGCATATTATCTCCAGCCAGACGAGATAAATAGGACAGCCATTTGTCTGTATTTGCCTCGTAACTCCGGGATTATTGTCCTGTTTCCCCTCCTTGAGTTACCTTATAACTGTAACTGTATGTGTGTGTGTGTGTGTGTGTGTGTGTGTGTGTGGGGGGGGGGGGGGGGGGGGGGGGGGGCAGTGTTATGCACTCTCTCGTGCTCCTCCAAAGCCACAGTGCACCTCAGAATTAATGAAAATGGCTTGAGGTGTGAAATCTGTTGCAGCTCCTCCTGTAAATGCACATTTAAAGAGCTTAAATCAGGGCTCTGACCATGTTTCAGGCACAAAGCGTTAAGACAAGGACAAGGACTTAGTCAGTGAACTGTGGGGATTTGAGGTCGTTTCATAGTGGTAAATAAGACACCTCTCTGTGACCCAGACGGCAGAGGGACAGGTCAAATTACAGAAAACACAAGGCTTAAGTCACAAGCCTTCAAATGAAGTTTGAAAAAACATCAGTTAAAACAGGGGACACTGACATTTATTCAGTTAAATACACAAGACAAGACATTTCATGTTCAAACTGATTCACTCATTTTGTATTTGATGCCTGCAACATGTTCCAAAAAAGCTGGGACAGGGTCAACAGAAGATTGAGAAAGTTGAGGAATGACCAGAAAACACCTGTGTTAAACATCCCACAGGTGAACAGGTAAACTGGAAACAGGTGCGAGTCATCATTGGA
The DNA here is from genome assembly GCA_037902135.1 of Cetoscarus ocellatus. Taxonomy (NCBI): domain Eukaryota; kingdom Metazoa; phylum Chordata; class Actinopteri; order Labriformes; family Labridae; genus Cetoscarus; species Cetoscarus ocellatus. Next base: position 637,605 of record JBAMNC010001520.1, read on the forward strand.
TATAAAAGGGACATTCAAAAGGCTCAGTCGTTCACAAGCACAGATGGGAGGGTTCACCGCTTTGTGAACAACTGTGTGAGACAATAGCCCAACAGTCTAAGAACCATATTTCTCTCTTTTTTTTTTTTTTTTTTTTTTTTTTTTCCATTAATTGCAAGACAAAGAGCAAGACAAATACCAGGACAGAAGAGAAAAAACATGACATACAAACAGGTCAGTTTTACAATTTAGGTAAAAAATAGATAAAACATAACAAAGAAGAGAACAAATATAATTATGAATGAGTAATGATGATTATACATACAACAAAGAAAGAAAGAAAGGGAGAGAGGGAGAAAAAAAACAAAAATCAAAAATAAATAAATAAAACATGGGCGTTCCGGCTCTGTATGCGTCTGCATGCACAGACAGAGCCAACAGGGCCCCAGCCCACACAGAAACCCCACCCAAAAAGCGCCAGCCAGTTGACAAACACATCCACACATACATGCCGCCAAGGACAGCCTCACAAACACCCCACATGAAGCGCGCACGCTGCGCACGAGGGTCCAACATCAACACCCACTCAAAATACCCCCAACTACTACCACAACAACTCCATCAGCAACACACCAGACCGGGACATGACCCCGCGACAAGACAGGCACGCCCTGCACGCAGAAACAGCCCAGTCCACAAACACTGCATTCAACATAGTACAAAAAAAAAGGATAATCAAAAGAAAAAATAATAACAATATTGTCAAGGAATAAATACATACAGAGGGCAGAAGAAAAGCAAATAAATGAATAAGCTGATAAATAGATACATAGATGAAAAGACTAGTAGTGATTGTATCCATGTGTATGTGTGTATGTATGAGTATCTGTTTTCTTTAAAGAAAGTATTTTCTTGTTTGTTTATTTGTTTTCATATCTGGATAGTTTCTTTGGAGCTTTGGATCCAGTTTGTTGGTGGTCAGGCAACAAGAGAGATAAATAAATAAAGAAAAAAAAAATTGGTCAACAGGAAATACGAGAGATGGAGATGAAGTTGATTTGGTTTTATACTGAAAATGTTGACATGATAAAATTGTGGTGTCAGAATGATCAGCTGTGAGAGCAGATCATGATTGTAAAAATGTAAGGAGTGGTTGTCAGGCAGGGTAATGATTATTTTTATTGAAAGAGGAGTCTGAATTTTTCAGGGAGATGTAGTCTTATGAACATGTTTTCCACTGTGTGATACAGTGTTTCTCCATGGATCATTGTAAGGAGTGCAGGATTCCATCATCTACAGCCCATTTTACCATCAAATTATCATCTGCATCTTTGTGCATCCGTGTCACTGATAGACCGCTTTGTCGGTAATCGGACACCTGTCTCCACTGAACATGTGGGGAGCATCATGAAAAACAAAATACAACAACAGAGACTCCGGGCTGTTGAGACACTAAAGTCAAACATCAAGAAGAAAGATAACGAACACTGAGTGTTGTTAAAGGAAAGCTGATGAAACAGAGGTGAACATGCCTCGTTCCATCTTTTTTGGAACGTGTTGTAGGTATTAAAATTCAAAATCAGTGATGATTGCAAAAACAAAGACTATCAATTTGAAGTTCAAGTATCTTGCAAAGGATTTACAAATCATTAAATTCTGTTTTAACTGAGGTTGTGCACACCATCCCATCTTCTCTGGACTGGGGTTTGTATTTTGTGAGCTGCTCTGCTTTGCAGTTTTTGCTTATTCTAATTCTTTGTGTTTTATTATTTATCGCTGCTGTTGGGCACAAACCTCCTATCTCCTTTTTTTATGATTTTCTTTTTTATTAAACAGTGATTTTGGTCATTTTCTATGTAGGCATGTGGGTCTCATATATTTTAAATTTAAAAAAAAAAAATTGAAATCAGGAAAGCACAATTTTAATTCATTCAGTGGTTGAGCATTTTTTTATTTCCTGAAATTAGCATTGTGTGAGTTTGTCGCGTGTGATTTTCGGTGGTTAAAGTATCTTTTTCCAGAATCTGTTGCGATCAGTCCTTCTGCCTTGTATGGCTCTTTGGAGGCTCTGATTATAAACCCAAATGTTCAGTCCCATGAGCGCACGCCCTCATGGTGTGTGTGTGCATAATTAAAGGGAGTGTGTGTCTAAATAAATGCTGCAGTCAGGATAGTAGAGGGGGAAGGGAGAGAGGAAGACTCATGCAGGGCCATGTAAGCAGTCGCATATTTCAAACCAAATCTGCTTCTTTTTGCATTGAAGCTCCATGTTTCTGATCATAAATATGTTTTTCTGTGTTAGTGTGTGACCGTGTATCAGTCTGTGTGAGAGCAGCAGATGTAGCAGCAGACTTCAGGGTCTCTCCAGTCAGGGAGAAACATTTAACAGGCAGTTAGATCCAACACACACATACACACACACACACACACCCACACCCACACACACACACACCTACAGTGACAGGCACAGACCTGTGTCTGAGCATAGACACACACACATAGATTGAACACAGAGGGCTTCTCCACTCAGACAGAAGCAATCATGTTCATGCTCCCGGATCGTTCATGACCTCCTCCCTGTTTCATAGACGACCCCCCCACACACACACACACACCCACACACACACACACACACCTCCTCTCCTTGGTTGTGGTGTGTCTGTCGCTCTGAGGCTAACAGTAGGAGCCTGACTTGTTTGTCTGACCAATAACAGACCGTGGATCACAGACAGGACAGCGTCTGTGATCCTACTGCATTGAAATTCTGCTTTAAAGGTTGCTGTAAGGTTTTGCTTTCAGCCATAATTCTCTCTCTAGTCACACATTTCTCAGGACTTGAAGTTGATGATGATCTTTTGCTCTGTTGGCACAGCCTGGAAATGTTTAAAGATGCGCACAAAAGCTAGTCTATGGCTAAAGTTTTTGAAATGTAGCTTTAAAAGATACCAATAGATCATGATATCAGAAAGAAATGATGTTTAGTTTAAGTCTGTAAAAGTTTATTTTCCCCTTCAACATAAAAGCAGATTTACAGTAAAGTATGTTTAGCTTGGGTCAGTAAAGAGACAAAGTAAATGCAGAATAAAGACCAGTTTGTGTCTTCTATCCTGAGTGTTTAACTGAACTGTGTTACTGAAACAGAGAAATCAACCAAACTGTGACCACTAAGGTATAAATGCTTTAAATCTGAACAGAGAATCACTGAGCATCACGCAGTCATTTTGGACATTTCTGAATGTGTTTGTAAGGTTAGTGTTTTTAAATATAAGCCCACTTACACTTTCTTTAAGTCATGGTTTAAACCCCATTTATGTTGGATTGAGGCCATGATTTCAGTTGAAAATGTCCAAAACTAAGCTCAGTGTATTAATGTATGAGTAGATACAGCTGTAAGGATTGCTTCACTTTGTCAAAGTAATAAAAATGTGATTAATATATACCATATGTGTGTGTGTATTCTGTGTGTGTAAATATATAAGTATATACTGTATATGTACATAAAATATGGTATAATTATCCTATTAACTCAAGACAATATATTGTCAATTAGTCACCTTGAAATAAATAATTGTCTATTATCTTAAGATGTTTTAAATAATAAAGACTATCAGTGTTAACAGTGCAGTCCAAGTTTCCAAGAACAAAACTTTTTTTTAATGATATGAAACACAGCCGTACTAATAAACTCTCAGTGCCAAGGACACCAAACAACAGTTTCAAGAGAGCAATGGCTATAGATGGAAAATGTATGTCTGTTCAAATCAGGCAAGTTGAGTCAATGTGGCTTTTTTTAATTTAAATTCAAGTCTGACTTTTTATGCAGCTCTCATCTCTATTTAACAATCCAACCCGTTTCTTCAGACGGGTTCTTATGCTTCATACATTTCTTTTTGTCTAGGTTCTGATTGTCCGCCTCTTCTGCAGGCTGCTCTTTCCTCTTTAATGTTCTTTGTTCTTATGCTTCACCTTATTGTCCTATTAAATACCACCCCTCCAATTGTTACTCCCCCTCCCAACCCTGATTTCCCCTCATCCCATCATCCCCGTCTCCCTCTCAGAAACCCAACCCCCTCTATTTTTAATTATTCTGCTCTGCATTCCCCTGCTGCTGCCTTTGTTTGACCTGGCTCTGGGGTTACGCTAATATTTGAGCAGCATTCATGCTTTTTTGCTTTGCTTATCTCTGATGGGGGAGGAACTGCAAATGCTGTCTTTAGGAATTAGAAATCATCTGGACAAAAGAGGAGTAAGAAATGATCTCCTAATGAGATACATACAAGTTACCTCTGCATGTAACATTTTCAGTAAAAATGAATCAGAGCTGCTCCAAAGCTGTATGAATTATCAATATTGTTAGCTTTAGGATCTAACATTAAATGCATTAAAAGAAAAAGAAGTAGCTCGAGAACAGCGGTGGATTAATTCAGATATAAAGAGCATTTCCCACTCCTCGATCCGGGCATGCCTTTATTGTTCCAGGAGATGGTTTTATTTCTCTCCAATGCACAGCTGAGGTTCAGAGAGCTTCTTGGAAGTGTCTCTGTCCAGGGAGCCATTAAGTATGAGAAGGCAAGAGAGAGAGGCTGAACCACCATCAGAGCACATAAAAGTGCTGTGAATGACAACAGTGCATTATTGATGAGTCCATTAGCTCCAAGTGAGACTTTCTCAGCTTAGTCCAACAAAGTATGAGGCTCCAGTTTGAAGCACAAGCCCGTATCAGTGTTGTTCAGCACTAGAAGCTGTTGTTCTGTATTGAATATTAGAGGTACCCCAATCAATCATCTAGAGCACCTTTCCTTAATGATCCAGGCAACAGCTTTGAGTTACCAAACAAACAGGTCCATGAGTCTGCTGCTGCTTCAGCTGCCCTGTCATCCTCTCAAAGAAGACCCAAAGTGAGCCTCATAAGTTAAAGATCCAAAGATGGTCTCCATGACAGGCAGGATAAAAGCTGGTTAGACAAGGTTCAATCTGCTGCTTTCCAGGTTCAGACAGGATCAGAATATGCTTCCAAATGTGCTTGCTGAAAGGACCACTACATGAAGTTCAGAACCAAAAGTGATCAAGTCAATCTCAAGAGGAAACTGTGGTTTTGTCCTGGAACTGGGATCAATAAAGTTATTCGAAGGTGAACATTTTTTTCCTTAGTAAAATGAAATAATTACAGCCATCCTTCATCTGCACCACTCATGCTTTTGGGGCCATGGGGGGCTGGAGCCATCCCAACTGACACTGGGCAAGAGGCGGGGTACACCCTGAACTGGTCTCCAGCTGATTGCGGGGCCACATAAAGAGATGGACAACCTCTCACACCAGAGTCACCAATCAACCTAATGAGCATGTTTTTGGTCTGTGGGAGCAAGCCAGAGTGTCCATTCATGCACGAGGACAACATGCAGAGACCCACACAAACTGACACGGGGATCAAACCAGAAACCTTCTTGCTGTGAGGCATGTGCACTACCCACTGTAGTGCGCGTGCCTCTCAGCCTCTGTAGTCCTCTGTAAAACTGTAATCATGGGAGACATGATGAGGTCTTTAACTGCTTCGTTAGCATTTCCCCACAGAGCCTGACATCCTCGATCTGTAAGGCATGCAGAACAAAAGGACAGGAATCGCTAAGGGAGTCGTTAAGACTAGTTTACGATTCCCATCCCTACTCCATTTCTCTGTTCAGTCTGTTGTCCTCATGCTAATTGATTTACTGACATAAACACATACATAATAAGCCATAACACTGAAGAGCAGACTCCACCTGTTTGTCTAACAGGGGACATAACTGGTGTCACTCACAGGAGTCAGTTTGGCAGTGGCAGGGTTAATTCCTCTTCTGTCTCTTAGATCAGTCAGAGAGCAGGTATGATTTTATCATAAAACTATATCTCAGATGGGCCGAATATTTTCAGAAAACTGTGCTGTCAGTAAATCTCACTGAAGTCTGTCCTGTCCCTCTGTCCCTCTGCCATGTCCCCAGGAGCTGGCTGACCTTCGCCACATCCACTCCAAACTGAAGAAGCAGCTCCAGGAGAAGACAGCAGAGCTCGCCCATGCCAACCGGAGGGTGGAGAGCCATGAAGCAGAGGTCAAAAAGCTACGACTGAGGGTGGAGGAGCTGAAGAAAGAGTTGGGTCAGGCTGAGGATGAGGTAAGGACGAGCTGTCCACAGAATCATCTGTTTGAGCTTAATGATGATAGCAGCCATCGTTAGTCTGGTTTGTGAACTGGAAACATCAGCTGGGACTCAGGCCATTCACAAACTGCTCCTCAAATCCACTGGTGCAGTTTCTTAAAAAATGTAATTCTACAAAGTTTTCTCGTCCTAAGAACAGAATCTCACTGAACACAAACTCTCGGGCACATTTGAGCGACGACATGACCAAATTATGAGTATCGCACTGATCAGTTCTCTAAATTAAGTAAGACACAATAAAAAAATGAGAAACTACTGTGTGTTTGACTTTGTATGCATTAAACTGCCACCATAATATCTTGAAAGAATGTGTACACTGGATGATGATCGTTTCTGCACTTCTGCAGTAAGAGCGCTTTGTGGTGTTTTTGTTTTTTGGGGTCTGTTTAGGAGACTTAATTTAAAAACACATTGAAAATGCGAGCTCCACAAAAAACACAGCCAGTTTTCTGACTGCATGTTACGTTGCTTTGAGTTGCTCCTAAAAAGGCAGATAAGGCTTGGTTTAATTTTCACTTTGGTTTTACTTTACTAAAAACATTTTTGCTTACTATGTAGCAGTAATCGAAATGACTGTTTTCAGTTATTTTTATAATTTCTATAACATGTTCTGGAAATATTTTTGTATTTCCAGAAAATGTTTGGAAAGGGTTATAAAGCATTCAATCAGCATGTTCAGACTGCACTTTGAGCAGTGAAACATACATATTTCTCATTATACTTCTCATTTTGACATCCGCTGCAGATTTATTTGAACATTTTCATTTTTATGGTTCTCCAAATGTTTCCCTCTAATGTTGTAGGCGGAGCTCCTGCTGCTTTGTAAAGGACAGAATGTGAGCCACTTTGTTAAACAAACTCACCAAAACATGTCAGAAGTGGAGGGAAAATATGTTTTCTATAGAGAAGTTTGTGATGTCATTTGTTTTTTTAATTCAATAAAGAAAGATGTGGTCCAGATCGTATTAAACTGCTACTGAAGCTGTTAGCATCTATGCTAATCTCTGTATGAGCAGTCACTTCCTGCTGTCCTCACACTGATAGCTCCGCCTCTTCCTGCTCTTAAGGACTCTGATTGGGCCGTGCCACTTTGGGCTGCTCACAAGCGTTGTATATTGGAGCTTGGAAAGACGGTCTGCCTGAGAGCAGACATGGATTCAGGCTGATCCAGCTGCTGTGAAATGCTAAGCATTTGGTGCTTGTTTTAAAATCAGTGAGTCATGTTTCATAATGTGATCTCAGTATCTAATTAAATAATTGTAATTATAATGTGCAGTTTATGTCATTTTGGTGGTTTTGCCATAGTTGAGTTGAGTAGTTGAGTTGTATTTTATAGAAATACAGATTATTCAAAAAGATGTTGGCCATACAATCTCTAGGGCTCAGTGGATTAACACCTACGCTGACATTGTCAATATGGAGATATTTGTGGCAAAAATGAATGGTGCTGGTACAGAGACTATTTTGTTATGGCTAGAGTTGGTAGATGTGATCAAGGGGAGGTTGTTACAAGTATATCCCATCCATGTCAAAATGTATGACACTTCTGACTGTGCTTGAACTCTTGTATCCTGTGAGCAGTGTAAAGAGATCCAGGTGAGGGATTAGGGGGGTGGGGGGTGGGAGGTTGCCAGGGGTTATTTTATTTTATTAATTTTTAGTTTTGTTTTATCTTATCATTGTCAGTTTACCTTTTGTACCTTATGTGACCTCTGTTCCTTGCAGTTTCCTTTTTTTCTGTTTATGTTTATAAAACTGTTATGTTCTAGCTAAAAGTTAAATAAAAAGTTGAAAGAAATACAGATTAATCTTAAGTGTATGTAGAAAACATTGTTTTATTGTCTTACTCTTAAATGTGTCCACGGTTGTGTCCACCATCTTGTTTTTAAAACTCTCACACAAAATTAAATTGCATTATTTTATCAGGGAATATTTTGATAAAGTGGCTCATTGTCAAGTTTTGAATATTAGAAGAAGTCTACCTGAGTGTCCCGGACTGATCATTAATAGCAGACTTGGTGTGATTTGGGTTTTTGACAGAACAGTTGTGGTGCTTCAGCTCATTCAGCACAGTGACAGCAGCCGGGTCAAAGATAATAAACAGTAGATCAATATTTGTTTCCTCTTTCTTAATCCTGGTTTGGTTTTTTCAGTTGGATGAGTCTCACAACCAGACCAGGAAGCTGCAGAGGTCTCTGGATGAGCAGGTGGAACAGACTGAGAACCTGCAGGTGCAACTGGAACACCTGCAGTCAAGGCAAGACACACACCCACACACACCCACCCACACACACACGCACACACACACACACCCACACACGTAGGACTTCCCAGACGGTAACTGGCTGCATTATTAAGACATAAGATGCTCAGTCATGCAGCAACTTTCCAGTGGGTTTAACAGTGTGACCTTTAACCTATAGAAATACACTTAGTGTTCTCACAAGCACAGTCACAGCTTTATTTGTTTAAAAAAAATCAATTGATCTTGGAGGTATTCAGTTTCATCCCTGTTCCACCTCAGGAACAGTTCAAAAGCCTGTGGAGGCAGAACGTGTCCTGTCCTCAAACCAAATCGCACTGACAGAGCAACAACACTTAGGGCTGGTCGCCAGCCAATCACACGGCAATTTAGAAACAACAATTACTAAAGGCGTTTGACCTGAAGAAAAGTCATTCATGCACAGGGAGAGCAGGTCATGTGCCACAGAGGACTTGATCTGTGATGTGTCCTGAAAATGATATACACTCACAGCACAGGGGAGCAGCAGGGTGGTGCTTGTGCCTCACAGCAAGAAGGTTGCTGGTTCAGCTCCCCGTGTCAGTCGGGGCCTTCCTGTGTGGGGCCTGCATGTTCTTCCTGTGTTTGCATGGGTTTCCTCAGTACAACTTCCTCCCACAGAGGCTGATGGACTTGTGTTGTTCAGTCACTGCTCACGGCCCCAAACAACCATGAGAGCACAGCCTCCAAACACAGCCTGTTCAGGTGTGAGCTGGGCTCAATGGACTCCCCTCCATCACCACGGGAAGATTACCGTGTGTGTGTGTGTGTGGGTGTGTGTGGGGGTGTGTGTGTGTGTGTGTGTGTGTGGGTGGGTGTAGTCTTTGACTCTCTATCAGCTCTGCACAGCCCGTGCATACTTGCTCTCCGCCTCTCCATCTTCTCCACGTCGCTGCTCTGCCATGCAACAGCCAATCACAGAGCCCCGGGTTGCAGGTTACCGTAGTAACAGAGAGCTCTCTTGTTGCTCTGTTCTGTGTAGGAGTGACAGGGGTGTCGGCATGGAAACGGCCTCAGATACTGACACAAATCTGTGTGTGTTCCTGTTGAGAGTGTAAGATTGAGCTGTTCCTCATTCAGTCTGTCACACACTGCTGGACGGTGGTGGTGTGTGTGTGTGTATGTGTGTGTGTGTGTGGGGGGGGGGGGGGGGGGGGGTGCATGTGTGTGTGTGTCTTCTGCTAAACTAAGACTGCATTTACTCCATCCTTCTGTTTAGGAGTATGTCGTACATTACAGGTTCTGTCCTGATGACTCCATTCTGCATTCATCCTTCTGTTTTATTTTACTTTATTTTATGATTTTATTTTATTTTATTGTACTTTATTTTATTATACTTTATTCTATTGTATTTTACTCTTTTGACCCTGTGCCAGTGGCCTGAGCTAGCACACACAGAACATCTGATGTGTGTTTTTGTGTTTGCACAGGTTATTACAGTGGTATTTACAGCTTTGGGTAGCATGGTTTTTAAAAAACACTTACTGTCATGCACTCACCAGCCTCTTCATTAGGTACACCCATTCACCTGCTTGTTCATGCAAATAGCTAACCAGCCAGTCACATAGTAGCAACTCAGTGCATACAACGATGACCTGCTGAAGATCAACCCGAGCATCAGGATGGGAAAAAGTTGACTTAAGGGACTTTGAATGTGACATTGTTCATGGCTGATCTGAGTATTTCAGAAACTGATGATCTACTGGGGTCTTCATGCAAAACCATCTACAGGCTTTCCAGAAATGGTCCAAAAAAGAGCAAATTTCCTGTGAGCCACAGTTCACTAGGCAAAAATGTCTTGTTGATGTCAGAGGTCACAGGAGAATGGTCAGAGCTGTTCAAGATAACAGAGAGACAACAGTTACCATAATCACCGATCGCAACCAGGGCATACAGACCACCATTTCTGAACACCGGAGGCCACTCCTGTCAGCTAAGAACAGGAGACTGATTCTTTCATTCACACTGGCTCTCTAAACCTGGACGACAGGAGATTGTAAAAGTGTCTGCCTGAGGATTGCTGCTGACCATGTCCATCCCGCTATGGCCACAGTGGACCATCTTCTGATGGAGACTTCTGATCAGACACCTGATAGCTCTAGAAGCCCCCCCCCCCCCATATAAGAAGAGCAGGATCTAGAATACAACATAAATTAAGACCAAAATTAGGAACATTTAACTTAAATTGAAATGTATTAAATGCACATAAATAATTCAACAGCCATTTGTCTCACTTAGTTTTTTTCAGTAATTATTTACAAAACATGTCAGTTATTTATTTCCAGCCCTGCTCCCAACAGTGGTCATTAAGTTCTGTCAAACCAAACCAAGATGTGACAGAGGAATAGGCGTGCGTTAGTCTAGGCAGTGGCAGGATAGAGGGATGAAGACCTCCCCCCCCCGGTCTCCTCCTGCTACCAGGCTGCTCTTCTGCTTGTAGCTGGAGACTGTCCTCACAGCATCTACTGACCCTTTCTAGTAAATAATGTCTACATTCAGCTACATCACCACAGACTGCACTCCAAAGCTCTTCCAAAGTCCCAGCATTGCACCCCTGAAGATGTCCCAAAGTCACACAATGATACACTCTGGAGTATTGGCCCGTCCCATGACTTAAAGAAGAGGTGTGTTAGTACAGCTGCTGCATTAAAGTTAAAAGCTGCTCACGCTGCTTCACTCCTTTCTTCTGAATGAGTTGTTAGTTTCCTCATTCATGTTAGTAACATAGCAGACAGGAGGCCTCCCCCTCTGCTCCTTCCTTCAGTTCTCTCCTGAATTGTTAAACAGCATTTCTCTGAAAACTACAGCTCAGTCTGAATGTGACTCAGCTTAGTCTTCACGCCCTGGTGAGAAGTGTTGGGCAGATTCTCCTCCAGTTGTGACCAACTTCATACTCAGTGAGTCCATCATCAGTCTTATCGTGTCTCTGTTAACAAAGCTGTCAAACAATATTAAAATATTATGTCCAGTATCTTAGATCTTTTGCAGTTTTTTTTAAATTTTTGTTTTACATTTTTTCACTGATGCCATGATTTCCTGTAAAGAGAAGACCTGCTCTGGTTTGGGTGAGGGGCCAGGGTCTGTTATGGTCTTGATCCTGATGAGGCCATCAGTTGTTAGGTATACCTCCACAGGTACAGGACAGCTCATGAGGGGGCCTTTACTGTCTGGAGTCTATTTGGTGGAGTTTCTTACATCATACGGACTTTTTTAAGTTTCAGTGTTAAGACTGGATATGAGTTTACAGTGGCTTCATAGATGGCAGTGTGGAGGACTGTCAGTTTGTGTAATGGAGAAGATTTACTCACAAAGGTGATTTGGAGCAGACTGACACGTCACACGTCTGTCAGAGGAACATCACAACACTCGGATTTGTTCCTAGAGGTCATGACTTTAAAAGGTCGAGAACCACTGACCAAATGGGCTCCAGGACATTTAGTCTGGTGATGGGGCTTGTCCACTGTGAAAGACTCCAGCAGATGATTGGCTCACTTAACTTTGTCATTTGACTTTGAAGACCCCCTGACCTTTACTTAGGGACCATCAGAAGGTCATCTTTTTAACCTCATGTGAGCAAGATGACCTTTGACATTTAATAATGTGATCTTTAAATGATTTCAGTTCAAACTTGAAAGTGTAGCTAAGTATTCTGCAGTCTTTTGGTCGGGCCAAGCAGTTTGTCTAAATCAGGGATTCTCAGCTGTTAGGTCCTGAGCCAAAAGTGGTCATGGACCTGCTTTCAGTGGGTCAGGGGCCTTTGCCTGGGCAATAAAGAGAAAAATCCTGTGCTTTTCTCTTTGAAGGGGATTCTTTATGCAGTGGAGCGTCGTCTTTTCTCACACCTTACCAGTAGGTGGCGATAACACCCTGTTACGCTGACTGACAACAGTTTAATAGTACATTGTTTGTTATGTACTCAGTAAGTAGGTACTCGGCTAAAGCTACATGTTTTTAAATGTCTTGTTGAACAGTTTATCTGTAGGAGGACTTTTTTATGTCATGTTTAAGTCTGAAGGCTGAAGTTACTGAAGTGTTCTGTGTGTCATAACAGCCTCATGATCAACGGCTTAATAAGAGCTAATGATTGATTATTATTAAAACAGCTGTTCAGTGTCAACTGATGCAGGGCTATCACAGCTACAGTTCCATCTGAATTTTCAAAACCTTGAAACTTTGTTTCCTAAGATGCACTTTTTAGTTTTAATCAAAATTCAGCCATTGAGCGTAAAAGGGAATGTTTCCTTCTCTAGCACTGCCATCTGCTGGTCATTTATGGTTTACCATTAAACTTCTTTATTTGTGTTGCCACACTGTGATATCCTGGACTATCTCAGGTTCAAACTGCAGCATCTTTTCATTAAATAAATTTGAGAAGTTGAAATGGTCCTTGATTTGGGGTCCCAAAGCCAGACCAGTGGAGAACCCCTGGTCTAGATCCATGATCAGTCTTTTATCCACCAGGCTACCGATAAGCAGATGAAACATCAGCCCTAAGATGCCCTTGCCTCAAACAAGCACAAGCATAAAAACAAACAGTATGTGTAATAGGGAGAAAAAATGGCACAACTGTGATAAAGTGCAAGTTCGAGAAGGGGCTGAAGGAAGCAAAGCTTATCAAGATCAGCCCACCCTTACATTGTCATATTTTGAAGATTCATAAAACATACAAAATCCGTACATTTTATAAGATTAAACATGGAATTTTAAAATAATTTATAATTTTGAAGTAAAGCCCTGATTATAAACAAACTAACAACAAGCCTTTCTAAAAGAGTATAAAATTAGCTGTCCAGTTTTTAATAGCTGACCAAGAGTGTTTGTTTGAAGATGCTTTTAAATTGTTTTAAGTTAATGCACTTTGTTTTGTCCTCATCAAGTTTATTCCACAATTTTACACCACAATCAGAAATGGTCAAAGTTTTCAGAGTTGAATGGATGGTAGGCTGTTTAAAATTACAATTCCTTCTTAGATTGTATGTTCCCTCTCTGACCATGAATATCGTTTGGATGTTGTTGGTAACAACTTGTTCCAGGCTTTAAACAAAATCTGACCCATTCTGAATTTAACTAGGTCCCAGAATATTTAAATACACTATTTTAAAAACGGATTTGTATGAGCAAGAAACCCAGCCTGATGAACCATCCTTATGACTCTTTTTTGTGCTTTAATATGTGTTCCCCCGTAACCTCAACACAGTAGGACAGATATGGATCAACAAGTGCATAGTAAAAAATTTGAAGAGACTTCTTATCTACCGATGTATCTTTGCATACATTGAGCCCATTCCAATCCATTAGAACATTTTTTAAAGCAACATGTTTAGTTTTTCCCAGTATTCCAATACTTCAGGATACTTTGGAGCACAAATATTTGATGTGAGGTTTCCAGCAGAGATTATGATCAATTAAAATACCATGAAACTTAATTTCATAGACTCTTTCAATTTCCACATTTTCAATTTCCAAACATACCTCTTGCTTAATTTGACGATTTCCAAATCATGAACTTAGTTTTGTTCAGGTTTAATGATAATTTGTTTTCATCAAACCAACACTTTAGTTTTAGCAATTCACTTTTGACCATCAATAATAGCTGCTGCAAATCTCCCCCCAAGAAGAAAATATTTGTGTCATCTGCAAAAAAGACCATTTTTAAAATATTAGACACTTTCCATATATCATTAATGTATAAAATAAATCGTTTGGGTCCCAAGATAGACTCCTGTGGGACACCACAAGTAATGTTCAGTCACATTGATTTATGGTTACCAGTTGGACCAACTGTTTCCTATTACTGATATAACTTTGTAACCAGTTGAGTGCGATCTCTCTGACACTATACCTCTCCTTTTTTTTTTTTTTTTTTTTTGTTGTCAGTTGTGTCAAAAGTCTTCTTTAGGTCAATGAAAACATCTACTGCATATTTTCTTTTATCAGTGCATCCTGTTATCTCTTCCACTAGCTCTACTAGAGCCAAGGAAGTAGATCTAGATTATCTAAAAAAATACTGAATATCATTTAGTATGTTATGTTTGTCTATTATAAAATCCAGTCTTTGCACAAATAATTTCTCCAGTATCTTTGAGAACTGTGACAGTAAGGAAACAGGTCTATGGTTTGTGAATAGATGTTTATTGCCAGCTTTGTTTAATGGAACCACTTTAGCCAGTTTCATTTTGTCTGGGAAGGTGCCCTTTTTAAATAATTAATATAAAATAATAGCAATAATTTCCATTTTATCATCCATTCCCAAAGACATTGAATCTGCATTTCTCACACTGCATTCCATTTCTGATGGTTTCTTTCCAGTATCTTTTTTTTCTTTAGCCAGATTGGGCCCAACATCAACAAAGAAGCTATTAAAACCATCAACCACATCCTTCATTGTAACAATTTGCCTTCCCTCATCTGTAAAGTGATCAGGATATGTTTGATTTATTTGTTTATTATTAATAATACTATTTAATACACTGCCTGGCAAAAAAAAGTTGCCACCAAAAAAAAGGTCACACACACCAATATGTCGTTGGACCGCCTGATTACCGCACGCATTCGCTGTGGCATTGTTTCGATAAGCTTTTGCAGAGTCACAAGATTTATTTCCATCCAGTGTTGCATTAATTTTTCACCAAGATCTTGAATTGATGAAAGGAGAGTCTGACCACTACACAAAGCCTTCTCCAGCACATCCATCATCTTTCACAATTTGAGCCCCATGAATCCTGGCATTGTCATCTTGGAATATGCCCATGCCATTAGGGAAGAAAAAATCCACTGATGGAACAACCTGGTCATTCAGTATATTCAGGTAGTCAGCTGACCTCATTCTTTGGGCCATAATGTTGCTGAACCTAGACCTGACCAACTGCAGCAGCCCCAGATCATAGCACTGCCCCCACAGGCTTGGACAGTAGGCACTAGGCATGATGGGTGCATCACTTCACCTGCCTCTCTTCTTACCCTGATGCTCCCATCACTCTGGAACAGGGTAAATCTGGACTCATCAGACCACATGACCGTCCTCCAGTCCTCCACAGTCAAATCTTTATGCTCCCTAGCAAACTGAAGCCTTTTTATCCGGTAAGCCTTACTGATTAGTGGTTTTCTTAAGGCTACACAGCTGTTCAGTCCCAATCCCTTGAGTTCCCTTCACATTGTGTGTGTGGAAATGCTCTTACTTTCACTATTTAACACACCCCTGAGTTCTACTGTTGTTTTTCTTTGATTTGATATGGCCAAACGTTTTAAGTGATCACCGATCACAATCAGGCAGGATTTTTTTCAGACCTCATTTCTTCCTCGAAGGCGATGGTTCCCCACTATCCTTCCAGTTTTTAATAATGTGTTGGACAGTTTTTAACCCAATTTTAGTAGTTTCTGCAATCTCCTCAGATGTTTTCTCTGCTTGATGCACACCAATGATTTGACCCTTCTTAAACAGACCCTTCTTTTCCATGAACACAGGATGTGTCTTTAACATGGTTGTTTAAGAAATGAGAAGCTACTCATTACGTCAGCTGGGGTTAAATAACTTGTTGTCAGCTGAAAGATAATCGCCCATGCAGTAATTATCCAATAGGAGGATCGTACCTATTTGCTCAGTTAAATCCAGGTGGTGACTTTTTTTTGGCCAGGCAGTGTATATTCCATATACATTCAATGTTATTTTTATTCTTATCTAGTAGTTTGATGTAATAACCCCTCTTGCAAACTGTCGTCATAGTTACTAATTTATTTTTGTATTTATTATATTTTAACTCTGCCTCTTTCATTTTATTTTTTATGAACAGTCTACTTTTTTTTTCTACATACATTTTGAAGCCCCTTGGTCATCCATGGGTTTTCTGCGTAACGGTTCTTGGTACTATACTGCTTTAGGGGGCAATGCTTATCACATAGATCTGTGAATGTGCCTAACATTAAGTCATAAGCCTTATCTATCGTTGTATCTTCATATACATTGATCCAATTCCAACTCATTTGATCATTTTTTGAAGCAGCTATAGATTCTTCAGTACTTATTCCCTTGTAAGAAAGGCCTTCTTCAACAAACAGAGACACACCATCACCAGGTCCATTTGCTCTATTAGTGCGATGAAACCCATATCCCTGATAAAGGAAATCAGACCAGGCCTGGGCCTGGCCTGGTGGTAGCTGGCAGCTGCCAGAGCTGGGCTCAGTTCACAAACATCCACCAATTTCTCTCTCAGCCACAAAAATTGGACTCTTGTGTGATGTTAGGCACATTTACCAGCACAGGTTGGATGGAAAAAATGATCAAGATTGAGAAGATTTCTGGCAGATTGAGCTGCTGCTGCTTCCTGCGGTGATGAGGACACGTGTCACAGTCAGTCATGCCCTCTTTTATGTCCGAAATCCCCCCCCCCCCCCCGAGTCTATTTTCAGTAGGAGTCGGGGTACAAAGTTGGTGGATTATGTTGAAGCAGTGAGTAATGCTTCAGGTCTTGGGAGTTGATTACAGTCAGTTTCTACATTGTCTGCCTGTGTAGTGTTCCTCCAGCTTACTGCACCGTTGACCTGCGAGTTCAGGAGAGCACTTCTTTACAAGCTCAGGTCCATTAAACATTTCCCATACAGCTAACATTCCCCTTTCAAGGTCAAGGATTGGTTGCTCTTTTAACTCTAAATCCGCGTCTGATTTTATGAACATGCTCTTTATGTCTGGCTTGTGCTTTCAGGTTGCGGCGTCAGCAGCAGAGTCCTGCGCTGTTTGGGAAGATGCTCTCAGCTCGGTTTGGTCCTGAAAACCCAGACGGTCCCACCAGTGACATGGATGAGGAAGAGGAGGAACTGCAGCTCCAGATTCCATGACATACGAACACGCTCCAAATGACACCGGGTTTCTCTCTGACAGACATCAGCAGTCTGAGGGAGGTGAAGACTGTCCTTGAGATGAATTCTCTCCTTTAATGGAAACTGCAGCAGAAAGCAGCACTGCCTTCATTTTGACCAGCAATTGTTTATGAGCAAAGCCAGACTTGGAGGGAACAGTTACCCAAAGGCATAGTCAGCTCAATACCACTCTTACAAGTATGCTTTACACTTATTGGTGGGATACAAGGTCCAAGCTGTATCCTCACAAGTGAACTATCTTTATTAATTATTAAATCATTATTAGTAACAAATTTACAATGAAACTCTGAGCTAAGTATCTATGAATTACAGGAGGACACCTGGTTGAAGTCTGGATTTTGAACATGACAGTGTGAGTGTGTCCACCCAGCAGTGACACAACAACACACCTTACACAGAGCACACTCCCACACACCGACTGACATGTTCCTGGATGTATTCTCGAAACCAACAGACAGTAGGAAGATGAAACCCAGCAGTACGTCAACAGGACGCCTGGACAGTGTAAAGCTGGACCAACTTTTAACAAACACCTGGCGAGCCGACATCCTTTCGCTGTACTCCTTCATTCTTACCTCATATCATGTCAAACATTTCAGCTGTCCTGTCTAAACTCTGCTACTGTACTCAAAGGATCCTGGACTGAACTCACAGCCGGCTGCTGTGAGGAAGTGTTTTTGTTCAAGTGTTTGATTCCTATTGTGTCAAATGGTCTACCACATTTCAACCACGAGAGTATTTTTCTTTTAAATATGAAAACTTAAGTCCACTGATTTCTTTAAGTCTAAAACCAAAGCTGGGAGCACAACTTAAACTGTGCTACAGTGAGGACTGAACAATAACCACAAGACCTCAGGTGGTACCCTGAAAGTATTAAGGCTCTGTTCACGCTGCAAGCTTCCATTCTCAGTATTGAATATTTTGCTAAAATCAGTTTTTTTAGCCTGACACCTGGAATAAACCTCAACCCCCAGGCTGCAGACCTTGTCGGGCCTTAGAGAAACACAAGTAATTGATTTTATTACCTTTTTTGTATAATTTGGACGGAGAAGTGTGCAATTTTGAAAGAATGACAGGATCCTCACATAACAGACTTTACTCTAAGGCTGTTTGTCTCTGTCACTAATGTAATGAACAACCTGAGATAAATTCACTGCTATACCTTGTTCTTATGCACTCCTCCACTTTGCTCTGGACATAGTTATAAAAAAATATTTGACTCTGCACAATGTCAGAGTGCTCAACTTGGTGATATGGAAGAATTCAATTGAGAGTTACAGTAATCAAACAGAGCATCACATCAGCTCAGACCATCAGTGTCGTATAAATACTGTCTTTTAGCATTTTCCTCTGTGATCAAGTGGTGTAGTGTTTAAGTAGTTACTGTGTCAACTGGTGACTTTCAGCCAACTGTGTCCCTAAATGATAAGCAGCTGATAAAAACAGAGTGAGTCTTTCTGTTGGGGTTAAGAAACAAGCCCATGGCTCCTTTGATGGTGTGTTATAGTGAGTTAGCCCCATCATACTATTATTAATGTACTACTCAGCATATTCTTTCTACAGTCTGTGATTACTGTGCACATCATGTGCAATATCGTCACCCCTGCTCCAATTATGGAAAACCAGGCTGTGGGACAAAAAAGTTTTGGGACCATCGATGGTTCATTCCATACAGGATATATTTCACTAGTCCACTGGTGCAACAGCCCAGAGAAAGTTTGGACAGAACCCTTAAAAACTTACCTGGTAGGGGATTTGACCGTCATTCTGTCAATCACATGGCTAATCAGATGATGGAGTGGGCAGGCCCAGCTGTTGAGAAGTAAAGTACATCACAGGAGCCAGTTTTTAATTAGAACTCTAGTCAACACCTGTTGGAAAAGCATGAAAGTAAGACATGTTTCCAGTGATGTTCTTGGTCTGTTCTTTCAAAAGGAAATGTTGGCCAGTTCTGTTGATACTGCTGCCAAAGCAGCAGCATCCATCATTTACAGGCGTGCACTTTCTTCTCCATGTTGTCACACGCCCTTCTCTTTTAAGGATACTGATTGGTCAGTGCCTCTGCAGACAGAGCTCAGTGATTGTGGCTTTCAGCTGATTATAGACATAAGCTCAGGAAGATCCAGCTGGACAATAAGGCTGGATTTTTTGTAAGCTGTACCTTTTTGAAATGTGGGCTGTCCCAAACTCCTGTGAGGATACCACTGATCCACATTTAAAAGTGCCCCATAACTGATTTTAATTAAACAATTCAGGTCCATGTCATTAAAGCTGTTCACTTCGTCTTACAAAATCACATTCACTGGGACCTGTAGTGTGAACTCGGCCAAAACTGTTATAACTTCTGTTAGTTTGATTTCAGCCTTGGTCAAATGCTGCTCTCTTCTTCACTCGTCTCTCCCAACCGTC
Organism: Cetoscarus ocellatus; assembly: GCA_037902135.1. Classification (NCBI taxonomy): domain Eukaryota; kingdom Metazoa; phylum Chordata; class Actinopteri; order Labriformes; family Labridae; genus Cetoscarus; species Cetoscarus ocellatus. The sequence goes on from JBAMNC010001520.1 coordinate 657,342, forward strand.
TGTCTTACAGGGCAGCAGTGCCTCCACATAGTCTGTGAAAATCTGAGACTCTAACATCACCCATCAGTGGTCGCGCCGGGTGAGTGAGCAGTGAAGACGTCCGTCAGTAAAGACAGATGAACAGGTTTTGATTCAGATGGTTGTTGGTTTAACCCCCTCTGAGCACCGCCGAGCGTTAAAGAGATGCTCTGTGATTCTGTTAATGAGGACAAACTGGATGTTTTAAAATCAGGGATGACGAGGATGATGTGAACACGTGGCTGTAATGTCGGATACTGGAGTAGAGTTGTGCTGAACTGAAATCTGAAACAACTTTTCATGTCCACCAGACAGTCCAAAGACTTTCATACTGTCACAGCCCTAATTATGGCTCCTTACGGCACTGTGGAGGTGTTTTTAGTCCCAGTCAGCCTGCACTCTGACTGGGAGAAAAGCTGCTCCTCTGTGCGCCTCAGCCCTTCAGTGTCACTCTGGATCACAGCATGGATCCTTTGTTCAGAGGCGAGCGCCGAAGAACAGAAAAGAGTGAAGCAACTTGAGAGAGAGAGATTTACATCAGGTCCTTAAACGCACCTTTGAGAGCTGGCGGTGTGTCTGACTTGACTGCTGTCAGAGGACTGGCTCAGAATCTCAACAGCAGAGTGAAACATGACATTTTAATTCTAGACAGAAATCTGAATACTTGTGAAATGATATGAGGAGTGCTATAGAGAAAACCAGTGTCAACAAAGACAAATGTGATTCTGGAGACTGGAGTGTAAATGAATGATTTTCACTTTCACAAAACTGCACTCGGTCTCATCACCTCACTAAGACGAGCTCACCTACAAACAGAAATGTAGTTATGACTGTTTTTTAGACACAGGTGTGCTGCGTAAACTAAGAAGACCACGTCACACCTGAACAGACGGAGCTTTAAAGGTTTGAAGGCATCTGAAACTGCTTACTTTGTGACAAAGCAGGTTTATTTCTACAGAATTCAGACTGTCTCAGACTAAAGAAGTGGCTGCAGAGAGCAGGGGTACATAATAATGTGAGCCAACCTTTACTGATGTGGTTTGGAGGTCATAAACTGTTCATTACCCTGCTCTTGTCTGATGACATGTCCAAAACTGTTTATTTATGGCCATTGTGACTTTTTTATGAGTCTATTCAACAACAGAAATGAGGAAATGAGAGATAGATCTTGCCTTAAAAGTAGACTTCTTAAGCAAGCTTTTGGGAGAACAGCACATCTTTTCTCACTCGTCAGCTGCTGCCTTAAATTGAGTTACCGTTACAGTCAAACCACTACTTTACAGGGTCAGTTAAAAGAGTATGTCACCATTTCCAATGTAAGCATGTTGGTGGCAAAGTGAGGAGAACGGCTCTGAAAGAGGAGAACCTGTAGCCTGGTTCTTATGTACATAAACCACACCCTCAGCACAGACCAAACTCTCCAAATGTATTTGTTAAAAACGGTTGTGTGCATTGTTTACAAGTCTGACCCTCAAGACACAGAAGTTCCCAGTTGAAGAGTTTTTATAGTGTTTAGAACCTTCCCAAAAAGCTGCAGTGCATAGTTCTTTAGTATGTGTGGATATAAAACCTTTTTTTTTTTTTTTTCAGCAGAGCTCTTCAGAAACAGTGTCACTTTGACGAGGTGTTCCCTCTGTTGTGAGGTTTGGGTGGAAATGCCCCCAAAGCAGCATGTAGACTATCCTGAAACAAAACCCCTGGATGAAACCTGTGTGATTAAAATAATCCTAGCCTTAATACTCACAGCCTCTTAGGCAGCCTGTTCTTAGCAGTAGAGCTGAGGTTAGGATTCTGGGTGCTGGGCTGAAGAGTCCGTTAGATTGTCTTAAACAGGTGTAGATCTCAGCCCCAGTCTAACAGTAGATAGATGGGCGTGCGGGTTTTAAAGCAATAATGCATAAATGTGTCCTCCTCACCCTCCATACTCACTCTCTGCCTCAGCCTCCATCTGACGCAGGAACGGGACCAAGATATTTTTACTGATCAGCATTCTGAACTATTTATGTTGTGGGTGTTGAACTTTTTATAAATGATCTGTACAACAATGCTTTTGTATGACCTCTATAAATGTCAATTATACTACAGAGAAGAGCAGTCCGTGTCATTTTTACAGCATGTTTTTTTTGTTGTGATGCTTTTGAATTAGTGTCATTTCATATGTGTTTTAGGTGTAGCCATATCTTTGTGCATTTCAATGGAAAAACAGCAGAATCTGGTGCTGTAACACAGTCTCCATGGTCATTAACATGCAGTATCAGAGCCTCACATTTTAATTTTGATAGTCCTTTGAAGAGCACCATGAACACCGAAGAGATGTCCTCAGTTGTCGGTCCTCACTCGAGCAGTCAGACTTAAAGTATTTGTGTGAAGAATCCAAAAGCTCTCAGAGGAGAATGAAGACAGGAGGAGCTCTGAGGAAAATGTGAGCGATATACAGGGACTGCACTGATTCAAACAATTAAAACATACACATCGGCAAGGTCATAAAATCATAGGCAAGATAAAGAATCCAGAAATACTGAGCATCATAAAATACAAAATCATCTTTAAAAACTCCTAAAGGGAGGGAGCTTCCGGTTGGCGAGAAGCAAGATGGCAGCATAGTGCGTGGCTCCGGAGTCGATTAAAACAATAATTACCCCTCAAAACTAGGAAAGAACTAAAACTCGACATTTTTAACGACACGAAATGAAAGGGGGGCGAGGGCAGAGAAGTTTAAGGAAAAAAGCGATGTCTGTTGACCAAAATGAACACGACTTTGAAGGTGAACTAACAGACGCGGAAGCCGACGACACTACACAGCCTCGTTTGCTAATGGAGGGTCTGGCTGCCATTACGACAGAAATACGAGACCTTAAAAAGGAGATGAAACAAGACCTCTCGAGGTTCGGAGATGACTTTAAAGAAGAGGTGAAGAAAGAATTTGCTGCTTTTAAAGAAGAAATTAACAGAAAAGTCGAGCGAAATGCAGAGGAAATTAAACAGCAGCGGAGGGATATCACAGAGGCGCAGGGGAGAGTGGCGGAGTTAGAGGAGTGGAATATGGAGGCGAAAGAGGCTATTCTCACTCTGCTACAGCGTCAAACGAAACTGCAGGAAAAGTTGACTGAAGTGGAGGGACACGGAAGACGCTGCAACCTGAGGATTTATAACGTGGTTGAGCAGGACAACGAATCTGTGCCTGAGCTGGTGGATACGCTCCTTCGTCGAGAGCTTCAGATACCGGAGGGAACAGAGCTGCATATTCAGCGGGCCCATAGAAGCCTCGGTAAGAAACCACCATCGGGAGCACCTCCGAGGTCCATAGTGGTCAACTTTCTCAAGTACGAGACTAAAGAGAACATTCTAATGAAAGCATGGAAAAAGAAAATAGAAGTAAATGGAAGACGAATGTTTTTTGACCACGATTATCCAATTGAAGTGATGAAGAAACGTAAATCATACGCTGAGATCAATAAGATTCTACAAGAAAAAAAGATACGCTTTCAAACACCACTGAGTAAAATGAGGATCCACTGGCCAGAAGGACCCAAGGTCTATAACAACGCCGACGACGTGGTGAGTGACATGAAGAGGAGAGGGATGAAGACGCCCGATGGACGGAGCCATGCAGCAGGCAGCGACACATCACTCCAGGAGCGTATACAAAAACTGTTCCCATGGCAACGTGTCCAAGAGAGGCAAGAGAGGAACGGAGACGAGTTCGGCCAGGACGCAGGAAACAGAGCGAGGGAAAAGCTGCAGGAGTTCAGAAGATGAAATAGTGATGAAGAGCAGGTCAATGGAGCAAATAATATGGAAGGAGATGGGGGTGCCCAGGGAACCCAGAGCAAACCTTTTACGTTATGTTAAAACCTACAATAATAGGGTGAGTTGAGAGCCACCAAAAGTTGAGGATGACAAGGTAATTTTTATTTTATTATTGTTATCTTGTGTTCTATTTCTCTATATTACTGATGTTTGCAGAGAGACTAATCACATAGTTAATTCACTGAAGTGAAAATTATTATTTTCCTGAAGAAGTTGAACTTTACTTGTCATTACAGACTGGGTTCCATTAAGAAAAACTTTAAGTGGGTTAACTCACCCCATCTCCCATATATATAGGACTTCTCTTGAGTTTAAAAAAAAAATCGACGGAGAGAGCCTCTAACTATGTGACTGTTGGACTTATCTAGTCAGATGGGAACACCTATTCCAGGTTTACCCATAACTACTAGGGGGGGCCCTTTGTGTAGAGGAGGTTGTCCCCCACTCCCACCAACAGGGAGACAGGGCCTGTATGGAAAATGGCCCCTGATTGCTGGGGAGCTCAGTTCTAGTGTTCGCCCACTTTTTGTTCTGGGGCATATGTTTGAGGTTAAAGTTGCAGTTGAAGGGCAAAGGATCACTTTAAAGGACACAGATAACACAATATGATCATATAACGGTGGTGTCATTGAATATTAATGGTTTAAACAATAATAAGAAAAGAGATAAAGTTTTAACAAAATTTAGAAAAGAGAACATTCAGGTTATTTTTCTTCAAGAAACACATTTGTCTCAGGAGGAGCATGCAAAGTTTAAAAAGTTAGGCTACAGGAACTCATTTACCAGTTCACTTGGGAATACCCACAAGAGAGGAGTGGCGATACTGGTGTCTAATAAGCTGAAATTCGAATTAATTAAAGAAATAAGTGACAAAGAGGGTAGATATGCTCTGATAAAAGGGAAATTAGAGGATCAATTGGTTACACTCTTTAATATATATGTCCCCCCAGAAAGTGGGAAAACATTTTATGGGAAAATATTTGATCTTATAAACTCAGAGACAGAAGGGACATTGATTTGTGGAGGGGACTTTAATGTGGTACTTAACTATAAGTTGGATACAACAAGTACAAAAGGAAGTAAAAAGCAAATAAGTAGATATATGAATACAATGATGTCAGAAATGGATATATTGGATGTATGGAGAGAACTTCACCCACTTGATCAGGATTATTCCCATTACTCAGTCCCCCATGCAATATACTCCAGGATCGACTATTTTCTCATGAATAAGGGGGATATATTCAAAGTAAAGGAGTGTAAGATTGGGGTGACTGATATATCAGATCACAGTGCTATTTATTTAAAAGTAAATTTGTGTAATAAGAAGAAGAACACTGTTTGGCAACTTAATGAAGGTATACTGAATAATAAGGGATTGATTGAAGAATCGAAAAGGGACATACTGAGATACAGGAAGGAAAATGATAATGGGGAAGTTGACCCAACTATTATATGGGATGCTTTAAAAGCTGTAATGAGAGGGAGGTTGATCTCCCATACAGCTTTTGAAAAAAAAAGTCAGGTTAGAGGTATACCTGAAACAAACCAGAAATTTAAAAGAATTGGAACAGCAACATAAGCACTCAGAAAATTCAGATATACTGGAACAAATCAAGGCTGTAAGAAAAAATATTGATGATATATTATTGGAGGAGGTGGAGAAGAAAGCAAGGTTTAGCAAACAAACATACTATGAGGGAGGACCTAAAGCCACTAAAAACCTAGCCAGACGTATAAGGAAACAGCGAGCATTGTCTAACATACATAAAATCAGGGACCCTGCAAATGATAAAATTCTTTATGAACCAGAAGAAATAGAAAGGTCTTCGAGGAGTATTATAGGAAGTTATACTCACAGCCTATATCAGTAGACGGAGAGCAGCTGACAAAATTCTTAGACACATTAGACCTACCAGCAATAGGCGCAAAACAGAATGAGATGTTGACTTCAGAAATAACAAAAGAAGAGATTGAAAAGTCAATTAGTCGGGCAAAGTCAGGGAAATCGCCTGGAGCTGATGGGTTTGGGGTCACTTTTTATAAAATTTTTAAAGAGGAGCTAATCCCTTTACTTCAAGACTCATTCAACTATACTCTCAGGTCAGGCAGGATCCCTCCCTCATGGAATGAAACGATCATCTCCATTATTCCAAAGGTTGGGAAAGATAAGGAATATTGTAGTAATTACAGACCCATATCTCTTTTAAATGTGGACTATAAACTTTATACCTCCATTATAGCCAGGAGACTAGAGATATTTATGCAGGATCTGATTGACGAGGACCAAGTAGGTTTATCAAAGAAAGGCAAACACAAGATTGTATTAGAAGGAGCCTACATGTTATAGAAAACATTCAAAAGGAGGGGGAAAGCGCAATTTTGGTCAGCATAGACGCTGAAAAGGCTTTTGACAGTGTCAATTGGAACTTTTTGTACAGGGTATTGGAAAAATTTGGATTTAATAAACAATCTGTCAATTGCATTAGATCACTATATCAGGAGCCAAAAGCAAGGATTAAAATAAATGGCAGTTTGACAAAACCTTTTAGTTTAGAAAGGGGGACTAGACAAGGATGTAGCCTTTCTCCAAGTCTTTTTGCTCTGTTTATCGAGCCATTAGCACAAATGATTAGACAAGAGGAAGAAGTGAAAAGGGGTGAAGATAGGAGGGGAAGAACATAAAATAGGATTATTTGCTGCTGACATATTGTTCTTTTTAAAGTGTCCCAACGAAAGCTTCCTCAAAACAATGGAGTTATTAGAATACTATGGAGAATATTCAGGATATAGAATCAATATTACGAAAACACAGATTTTGGCAATAAATTATTCCCCACTGCAAGAGATTAAAGACAGATACAAGCTCAAATGGAATGCTAAGTCAATCAAATACTTGGGTGTCAACATCACAAAAGGAATAGAAAAGTTATATGATTTAAATTATATTAAAATAAACCCAGACATTAGGAGGGACCTGGAGAGATGGTCAGCTATTTGTTTGGATTTCAGCTCAAGAATAGAGATAATTAAAATGAATGTTCTACCGAGACTTTTATATTTATTTCAATCTTTGCCTGTGATAATTCCACACAAACAGTTCATAGAATCGGACAAATGGATATCAAGATTTATATGGGGAGGAAAGAAACCCAGGGCCCGGTACACAACCCTTCAGCTCCCTAAGGAGAAGGGCGGTCTGGCTTTACCAAGTCTTAAAGAATATTTCTATGCAGCACAAATTAGACCTTTGATATATTGGTGCAATGATGAATTTGTAGCAAGATGGAAAACTATAGAACTTGGTATGGCAAACATGGAGGTACGAAACTTAATAGCACATAAAGGACTGCAAAAAAAAATGGGTAGCCAGCTGGATACAATAACCAAAACCACAGTTGAAATATGGAATACAGTAGTGGAAAGGTATCATTTGGAGAAAGAGATAGGGATGTTGAGTTGGTTTGCATTTGATCCCAGGTTTATACCAGGGAAAATTGATAAAGGTTTCAAGCAATGGGTAAATAAGGGAATAACAGCAATATGTACAAAATGGAACATGGTAAACTACAGAGTTTTGAGAAGTTAAGAAACAAATTTGGACTGGATGAAAATGAACGATATCGTTATCTACAACTTAAGGATTATTTTGAGAAGGAGATAAAAACTAATAATGATAATGTAATTGTTGGGGTTTTTCAGAGAGCCTATGAGAAGAAAAAGAGTAGAGTAATCTCACTTTTTTATAAAAGTTAATGTCATCCAGGGATTCTTCCTCATTGTATATTAAAGAAAAATGGGTAAAAGAAATGGAAGAAAAAATAACAGAAGAGGAATGGTTTATCATGTGTAAATCGCAGTGCACGGCCACCAGCTCTAGAATTTGGAGAGAATTCAACTGGAAAAATATCATCAGATATTTTGTAACTCCAAAGATTAGGAGGAATTTGGTATCTACACAGCAGTTGTGCTGGAGATCATGTCAACATGTTGATGCAGACCATTTACATATATTTTGGTCATGTCCAAGACTAAAAGGGTATTGGGAAGAAATATGGCAAAATCTGCAAAAAATATTAGGATATCAGATACCCAAAACATGTAAGACTTTGTATTTGGGGTATTTGCCACATGCTATAATACAAAAAAAGGATGAATATCTTGTTAAAATATTATGATCAGCAAGTAAAAAAGTAATCACCAGATTGTGGTACAAAGCAGAACCACCAACTGGAGAGCAGTGGCGGTGCACTGTCGAGGAAATATATGTAATGGAGAAACTTACACATAAGTTAAGATTACAGGAATCACAACTTGTGAAAAGAGGGAAAAATGGACTGTTTTCAGGAGGACTGAAGAGGACACCACCACCTTCACTGGACAATAAGGACATTGATAAGAGGAGGATTGATAAATGAGGTGAATTTTGCTATGCCCTGACACTGTAACTGTTAAAGAAAAGAAAAAAAATCAATAAAAAATAAGTTTAAAAAAAAAAACTCCTAAAGGTCTCTAAAAGGAATCTAGATTTGGTTCAGAATAAGCTGCTGACCTTGGAAGATCATTCCAGTTCTGGAGCCCTGACTGAAGATGGCCTGTCCTCTTTCATCTACTGTGGGGACGTAACAGAATACCTCTGCCCAAGGATCTTAATGTACATGTTGGCTCATATGGTACTAAAAGGTCAGAGATATTACTGGCAGAAAAGCCTTGGAGGGCTTTTAGGGGGTCAGTAGATCATAAAATCAAACTGCACAGGGGGCCAGCGTGAGCCTCCAGGAGTGATGTGGTCATGTTTTCATGTTCTGGTAGGAAACTTGGACCACGTGTAATAGTGTATCTGTATCATTAAGAAGTCAATTAGATCAGCTTTTATTCTCTCAGATATGATGAAATGAAGAATGTAGATCTTTGCTGTGTGCTGCTCCACATTCCCCCCACTCTCAGTAGAAACCCAGATTTGCAGGTGGTTTAATATGTCCCAGTAAAGAGTGAACAGATGGCAGAGTTTGTTTTGTCCACCAATGTGGTCCAATTAAAATGATCCTTGGACTGTAGTTACAAAAAGTTATGGACTGATTAATCTAGCTCAGCAAACCGAGGTGTGTAGATTTAATGGGCCATACGGTGCCATTAAGATAAAGATGAAACAAACATGGTGTATGTTTATGATATGCTTCAGGGGAACCTTATTCTTTTCTTCTGAACGGGCTGATGCAAAATTATTCAAACACACAGAACTTTACATTTGAGTTTTGAAATAAAAGGGCCTAAAGATGAACTGCAAACCACTGGTGTCTTAAGAATTACAATGGGATGAATCGATTAAAAGAGTGCTTGATGTGAGTCTGTCAAATATTAGCTGTGACTTTGGTAAGTCAATACGATGAAATGTGTTTGTCTTAACTTAATTCTGATTCATGTGAGGACATATTCTAAGTACAGGACAGTAATCAAAAGGACCACAGACTGTAACTAGAAAGCACTCGGAGAGCGCAAACCTCTGCCAAAGTAGCTCACATACTGTTGTTACATCCATAAGCAATAGTTCCATGATAAAAAAAACCCACCCCTAGCACTCAGAATCATGTTGATATCATCATTAATTAGACAGTTATTGAGCAAGAACCATTATTCATTAACGGAGGTTATCTGGGTCACCACCAAAATCTAATCATTTTTAAGTTGGGCCATTACCAACATCTCCTGAAAATTTCAGCAAAATCTGACCAGCAGTTTTTGTGTTATCTTGATAACAAACAAACATAAAACATAACCTCCTTAGCGGAGGTAATAAGAGGGGTTTGATTCCCATGCCAGACATCCCACTGGTGATAATGAGTCCCTGACCACTCGGCTTGTATGGAACTTCAGAGGTGATATGGAAAAACATCCTATGTCCATTCCTTACTGGAAAATAAAAGATACAGAGGAGAGTTGTGCTGACACAGAAGTAAAGAAGCACATATGGATGAATGGTCATTCACTTACCAAGACATCAGTCATCACTTGTTTACAGGGAGGTGCACACAAAGCCTTAGATAAACACGGATTAATGATTTAGTAAATTTACTACAGCTGTTTCGATACTGTGATCTTCCTCGAAGTCATTTATCATCCATCCTGCACACTTGAACAGCTGAGTGCATTTTAGCCAGGAAAAAGATGGTGTGCGATGAAGTGAGTACCAGTTTAAATGTAGATGAATGAAGACCATGCACGCCAGAGTACAACATCTGGTTTGAGGTTTTTATCCTTTGATAGAAGATGGTCCTCTGTATTTTGGACAGAGGTCACAGTGCTGTCACAGAACAGAGCTGCTGCTCTTTTCTCCACCAGTAAGTGCAGCTCAGGCCGGCCTCTGAGGCTCCTGAACCCTGCAGAGACAGTCATTGGCCTTAGGTGAACAGGTGGTCCTCTGGTGAGGTCTCCTGGAATCACCTGGAGCTGAACTTGCTTATGAAGATGACAGTGGCTCCAAGACTCCAAGAAAAGCCCCATCTTACTGTCCTGAACAGCACTGTGCCAAGTTTGCAACCTTTCAGGTTTTTCAGGCTCAATAATCCTCCACCCCCTGGGCCTGCTTTGCTCTGTGTCCTGCCACAGCTCAGGAGGTTCACACAATGCTGTGCTTGCTATGTTTCAACTGCTAGACTAAGGCAAAAATGACCATGATTATAATGATAGATATTTAAGTCATGATTTCAACACACAATCACTCACTGATTTTACAACATGCACCAAAACACTGCATGTAAATGCTTATAGTATTATATCATTTTAAACATTAAAAAACAGGCAGTACATGAAAACATATGTGAAAAAAACAAATACCTAAAAATGACGTGAATGATAATTATGAAAAAAGACAAAAAATAGTTTAACATGTTCTCTGGTGCAGTCATTTTTAAATTTCCATTTACTGCCCAGCTGTATTGTATGAGTCACACTTTTATTCATGTTAATATCATCCTTTCCTTTCCTTTCATCCGAGATGTGTGCAGTTGTGCAGACGACACAACTGTCATTGGACTGATCCGGGACGGGGACGAGTCTGCATACAGACAGGAGGTAGAACAGCTGGTCCTCTGGTGTGGTCAGAACCACCTGGAGCTGAACCTGCTCAAGACTGTGGAGATGACAGTGGACTTCAGGAGGGCCCCCCCCCCACTCTCCCCCCACTCATCATCAAGGACAGCACTGTGTCTACTGTGGACACATTCAGGTTTCTGGGATCCCCAATCTCACAGGACCTGAAGTGGACCCCCCACATAGACACCATCCATAAAAAGGCGCAGCAGAGACTGTACTTCCTGCGACAGCTCAGGAAGTTCGGCCTGCCCCAGGAGCTGCTGGTCAACTTCTATACAGCCATCGTCCTGTCTGTCCTCTGCACGTCCATCACGGTCTGGTTTGGATCTGCAACCAGGCAGGACAGACACAGACTGCAGAGGACAATCAAGTCTGCAGAGAAAATCATCAGGACCAAACTGCCCTCCATCCAGGACTTGTTCCAGTCCAGAATCAGGAGACGGGCAGGTAACATCTCTGCAGACCCCTCACATCCTGGACACAAACTGTTTAGACTCCTCCCCTTAGGCAAGCAATACAGAGCACTGTACGCTAAAACCACCAGGCATAAGAACAGTTTCTTCCCCCAGGCTGTTGCCATACTGAACTCATAACTGCAAATTGCCTGTCTATTGTCCCTATATATGACCATTCATTGCACATGTCATCATCCCACTTATATGCACCTGTGCACCTTGTTTCTTTTGTTTTACTATTATTTTTATCTTGCACATTTTACATATTGTACATACTCTATTCTATCTTTATTCTCACCTTAACTTAATTTTTTAAACTTCTCGTTTATAATATAGGATGTACACTGTGTGTACCTATTTTTTTTGTACTTGGAGAGTGAAGTGAACCGGTGACAAATTCCTTGTATGTCTAACATACGTGGCCAATAAAGCTGATTCGGATTCGGATTCTGATTTGTCCACATAAATACTTCTTTAATGTGAGTCTGTCTGAATCTCTGAATCGTCTAGAACAACAACTGTTAGATGACATCATAATTTATTATCATGTCTATTGAAACGGTAAAATGTAGCATGCTTGAGCCTGTATTGAGCCTTTCTAATCTTTTGGACCCCTCAAAGCAATCTTACACCACGTTTTTGCACGTCTGTACACATGGGGCCAAATCTACTTAGAAAGGATTGCAGCCACCATTAGCAACTTAACTTTCATGCAAATTGCACCATTTAAGTACCTGATCCTCAGAACTTTTTCCTCTCATCTGATACTGGCACTTAAATGCCCCCAAAGTTCATCAGCTGAGTGCTATCTGCTCCTGCTTCAGCACTTTTCACATGTTAAGTCTGTGGCTCTATGCAGATTACAAAGGGCACGAGAAGGCATAGTAAACATCAGAGACAGAAGGACAACTGTGCAGGGACATGCATCCAAACCCCAGAATCTAAAATATTTCTGTGGAGATAGATGATATATGCGTGGTTGTGCTCAATCATACATTAACATGACCTGCTGAGCCCCATTCCAGTTCATAATCATTATAGTTAATGTGGACATTAGCATGATCTCTATCCATGGTTGACTATATCTATAGTAACTATCTTTAGCACCATATAGACATGAGGTCCCTCTTGAAAATGAGATGCTACATCTCAGGAGGTCTACCTTTAATAAATTTATACGCAACAGAGACAAATATGGTGGGGACAGATTTATGGTCTGGGCATCCATGAGTCTGTCACTACCATAAATTCTTATTTTCAGTCCTTTGTCTCTGCAACCCCCCCACCCCCCAATTATCGGCTGAAAATACATCACTTATAAATTTTCATTTTGATGCTGTTGCATTATTCAACATCAGTCATCTCTACCTTATAATCATTGTAGATGTTAATGTAACTATTAGATTATTACTCTTCTCATGATTATTATTGATTATACTTCTATAAAAACTATCACTACAATCATACAGACATGAGGACCCTCCTGAAAACAACATGCTGCATCTCAAGAGGCTAACCTCTAATAAATTTATATTTAGCAGAGACAAATATGATGAAGACATGTCTATGATTGGTCCTTGGATCTGTCACTAACTTTAGTTCTTACTTTAGTCCACTTCTCTCCGCCCACCTCCCTTCCTTCACCCACACACCCAACACAGCATCATGTGGATTTGCTGTTCATCATGAGACTGGGGTCCACGTTCAAGATTTCCTGCTGATTAAGAGAAGGTTTTTTTGTTGCCTCCATGATGGAGGGATTCATGATTGGCTATATGGATTCATGTTGGGTGTTGGATGTATATATTTATGTATATGTGTATTTTATATGTATATATGTATATACATACATACACACTGCCTGGCCAAAAAAAACCCCACTGCCACCAAAAAAAGGTCACACACTCTAATATTTCGTTGGACCGCCTTCAGCTTTGATTACTGCACGCATTCGCTGTGGCATTGTTTCAGTGAGCTTCTGCAGAGTCACAAGATTTATTTCCATCCAGTGTTGCATTAATTTTTCACCAAGATCTTGTGTTGATGATGGGAGAGTCTGACCACTGCGCAAAGCCTTCTCCAGCACATCCCAAAGATTCTCAGTGGGGTTAAGGTCTGGACTCTGTGGTGGCCAATCCATGTGTGAAAATGATGTCTCATGCTCCCTGAACCACTCTTTCACAATTTGAGCCCCATGAATCCTGTCATTGTCATCTTGGAATATGCCCATGCCATTAGGGAAGAAAAAATCCATTGATGGAATAACCTGGTCATTCAGTATATTCAGGTAGTCAGCTGACCTCATTCTTTGGGCCATAATGTTGCTGAACCTAGACCTGACCAACTGCAGCAGCCCCAGATCATAGCACTGCCCCCACAGGCTTGGACAGTAGGCACTAGGCATGATGGGTGCATCACTTCACCTGCCTCTCTTCTTACCCTGATGCTCCCATCACTCTGGAACAGGGTAAATCTGGACTCATCAGACCACATGACCGTCCTCCAGTCCTCCACAGTCAAATCTTTATGCTCCCTAGCAAACTGAAGCCTTTTTATCCGGTAAGCCTTACTGATTAGTGGTTTTCTTAAGGCTACACAGCTGTTCAGTCCCAATCCCTTGAGTTCCCTTCACATTGTGCATGTGGAAATGCTCTTACTTTCAATATTGTGGCGAGCTTAGGTTTGAAGATGGAGTCGGAAAGGAGACTTAGCTTAGCCGTTAGCTTCTGAGCTACACACGCCGGAGGAGGCACTTTACTGGGCTCAGTAGACAGAACAGAAACAGGGGGGCTCACCCGATCAGTAGCACAAGCACTCACAGCGATACACTTATTGTCAACACAGTGTCTTTTAGAGTCTGAACACTGCACGCACATGCCTGAACAGGTAACAGCAGTATCTCTCTCATGCGTACCCCCTCATGACACCGGAAACACAAGCAACAGCAGAACAACAAAACACGCCCCAAAAACACTCCCACAGTCCACTAAGCCCAACGTAACAGTTCAGTTCGTAGGGACCCCCTCCCATGGGTCGTCACAATATTAAACACACCCCTGAGTTCTACTGTTTTTCTTTGATTTGATTTGGCCAAACGTTTAAGTGATCGTCGATCACGATCATTCAGGATTTTTTTCTGACCACATTTCTTCCTTGTAGATGATGGTTCCCCACTATCCTTCCTTGATGCATGCCAATGATTTGACCCTTCTTAAACAGACTAACATCTTTTCCACGACCACAGGATGTGTCTTTAACATGGTTGTTTAAGAAATTAGAAGCCACTCATTGCATCAGCTGGGGTTAAATAAGTTGTTGCCAGCTGAAAGATGATCGCCTATGCAGTAATTATCCAATAGGAGGCTCGCACCTATTTGCTTAGTTAAATCCAGGTGACAACTTTTTTTTGGCCAGGCAGTGTATGTGTACATCTGTATATTTAGTCTATATTCATACTTATCCACACATGATGTAAATCTGTACAGCAATTAATAGAACTCCATATCCATTCATAATGCCTAATATATCTGCATAGACAGTATATTCTGAACCATTGTCTTTTGGCTGTTAGTAACATAACTATAATCTCTTGTTTATTTTTCTTCCTGTAAATACATATAGATATATAATCACGCACTTTATGTATATAACAGTGTATAACATTGCCCATCTGGATTGGAGAAACGAAACGACTTTTCGTTTCTCTGTACATGTGCATGTGTAATGACAATAAATTTGAATCCTAATCCTAATAAAGACCCATTTCACTGCTTAACACAGATGCAAAGATTATTACTAAAGTAATGGCTAGAAGACTGGAACCAGTGCCCCCAACTGTGATCAATCTGGATCAGAATGGTTTTGTGAAAAACAGTTAAGCCTCCATAATGTCAGAAGGGTGTTGAATTTGAAACATGCAAGGGAGGGAACCCCAGACACAGCCATTCTGTCTTCAGATGCTGAAAAAGCAATCGACAGAATGGAGTGGAGCTATATTTGATGTGCTATCTCACTTTGGCTTTGGTAATTACTTTCTGAAATGGATTGAAATACTTTATACTGACCCAATGGCAGAGGTCTCCACCAACTATTTCATCCCCTTTCAAACTCACAAGAGGTACCAGGGGGTGCCGTCTCTCACCAATGCTATTTGTTTTGGCAACGGAACCGTTTGTGATAGCAGTGAGGTCACACCCCCCAATTTCAGGTATGAAAATATCGGACACCAAACATCAACACACACACACATTGTAATGTATGCTGATGACACTGTTTTTACTTCTGACAGACCTAACTCAATTCTTAATCTGACTAATTTATTTGGCACAATTGGAAAATTTTCAGGCTTTAAAGTAAACGAAACAAAATCCTCAATCATGTTCTTGAATGAGCGGGAGCTCATCGATTATACTTCTATAAAAACTATCACTAATCCGTTACCCCAAGCACTAAAGATTTAGTATCCCGTAACTATGATTCTGTGATTTCCACACTAACTGAATCCAGGAATAGTTGGTCATCAATGTCAATCTCTCTGGGACATATAAATATAATCAAGATGAATATATTACCAGAGTTTTTATATCTATTTCAATTGGTTCCTTTATCCCTACCATCACAGTTCTTCTCAAAAATGAAGCAACTATTTACAAAGTTTATTTGGAATGACAGAAGGCCAAGGTTGAGGTTATCACTTCTTTTCCTCCCATATGAGAGAGGGGGTTACAATTACCCAATTTACAATGGTATTTCTGGGCTGCTCAAATTAGAGCTTCAATGTACTGGTTTTCGCCTGAACCTTATTTACCATGGGTACAAATTGAAAGTATTTGTACCAAAGACCTGTGACCTGACACTTATTTATGCTCTGCATCTATCAAAAAATTTGAAGCGGCTAACTGATAACCCTTCTGTGAGAAACACAACTAATGTCTGGCACAACGCGCAGTCATTTCTTAGTGAATCTACTTTGTTTTCAGTCCTCTCACCAATATAGGGGAATGATAACTTCTCTCCTGGCAGAAATGACCAAGGTTTTAAAGTGTGGGCAACAAAGGGCATTTGTAAAGTTATGGCTCCACATAAGGAAGGCAAACTAGCTTCATTTGGAGAACTCAGAAATGAATATGATATCCCTCAGACACACTTATTTGAATATTAACAGTTGAAAAGTTTTGTTTATGCTCAGACACACTCTGATATACAACCCCCTTTGTCCATATTAGAAAACTTAGCAGTGAATAATTGTACTGGCAAATGTCAGATATCCTTATTCTAAAACATACTGGTGAAAAAAATCATAAAGACTCTACTGAGCATAGGAAAACTCAATTGGACAGAAGTGTGCTCGAAAGCTCAACTCCTAACAGTAAATACCCATCTCAGACTGATGCAATATAATTGGATTAGGAGAATTTATGTTACTCCAGATAGACTGAATAAGATGACTCCAAATATCCCTGATATCTGTGTTAAATGCAATGTTGAAAAGGGCACCTTGTTTGTGGGACTGTCCTGTGATATGAAAGTTCTGGAATGAAGTTATAAAATGCACTTCTCAGATGACCTTTGGTTGGTCGCTGGCTGAAAGAACTATCAGCATGCCTTGCCCTTGAAAAGTTAACATACACAATAAAAAAGAAATTAGCCAAATTAAAGAGATCCGGAATCCCTTGCATTCTTGGAGAACTGTGAAGTTAAAGGATTTCTGGAAATTTGAAGGTGATATGTCCCTCACTGCCGATACCTTAACCATGTGATACTAAGCTGTGTATGATTATCTAATGTCATTATCAGGTTTTGTGTGTTGTTTTGTTTTGTATTGTTTTTAGTTCCATTTTGGGTGGGGGGAGTGGATTATTTTATTTTAAAGTTTGAGAGCTCTTCTTTTGTAAACCGTTAAAACTCAGTAAATACATGTCGATGATAAAAAAAAGTAGAAAATAGGCTCTTTAGGGAGAAGATTGCAATTCATTTCCAGTGTGAAATCAATTGATTATGAACAGTGTGAGCTCAAATATCCCGTAATCTGATAGTTCATGTGATTTGATGTCTATCAGTAAATATTATGGTCTGTCAGCCACGTCACACTGGTCACTGTCTGAAACAGTTTGTGGTTTAATTAAAAAGACAATTAAATGTCACTTTCTTTTCATGTGTTTTAAGAGTTTCAATATGTTTTGTTCAGACACTTGAACACACCCATCAGGCTGTGTGTGTGTGTGTGTGTCTGTGTGTGTGTGTCCTCCATCAGCCTGTCTTGTGTCACATACTGAAGACAGGCTGTCTGGTCTCACTGAATGTAATTACAGGCCCCGTCACCCGGCTGTGCTAACCTGCTATTACCACACACACGTTCACACACCGACACAAATGTAAGTGTGTGTGAGACTGCTGCAAACACACGGTCTACCATCACACAAAGAGCTACGGCAACACAAATTGTACACCAGAAACACTGTTATCAGGTTGACAGTCCTTATAACTACCAAACATTACAGGCTACACACTCACACACACACACACACACATATTTGATGCAGATGCTCAGCTATGACATTACTGACCTCTCTGTCTGTATGATTCTCTGATTGAAGGAAGTGCTCTTCAGTGCTGAAACGTGGAAATCAAAAGACATACTACTATAACAAACTGTCAAGTTAAATCAATCAATCAATCAAACTTTATTTATATAGCACTTTTCATACAAAGAAAAATGTAGCACAAAGTGCTTTACAGGCAGATAGATACATTAAAATAAGATTAAAGGAATTATGACCCAAACCCACTCCACCCAGCCCCCGAACCCACCCACCCCGCAATCCGTACCCAGTGTTGATGAAATGCATCATAAATAAAAGACAATAATAAAGCAGGAACATTGTTGTACCCAGTACGCACCGAGGAAACACCATCTTGAAGGTTTTAAAATAAGTAAACGCTGGAGGTTAGGTTAAAGTGTAAAATTAAATATATCATAAAATAAAATAAAAATAAACTGAAGTGAAGTAAAAGATAAAATCAAATCAAATTAAATTAAATTAAATAAGATTAAATAAAATTAAAATAATTATAAAAGAGAGTAAAAACACTAAAAGGTAATTCAGGGAAAAGCCAGACTAAAAGATATGGCATGCAATTCAAGTATTTAATACAAAAATATGACAATGCCACAATCACAACTCGTTAAAAGGAAAAAATAATACAACAAGCTGTTGTTTAAGGTTAGATGAGTACCTCTCTATTTTCTTACTATAAAATTATATTATATTATATTATATTACATGATATTCCTTGAATGTAAATTTATTGGAAGTTCACCCCTTGAGATATGGCATCTGGTTGTCATGAGGGTCCTCATGTCTATAGAGTGTTTATTTAACAAAAAAATTGAAGGAAAATTTGATTTTTAATCATTTTCTGACAATTTTTTTCACTAGGATCTCCAACCTGTTCGACACTCTTGAAGTGTCATTGAGAGTACGAGGAAGACTTTGTCGCGAAAGCTTTTTCTGAAGTAGAGTTTTACCAGGTTTTTTATTCTAGGCAGTTTGCCGAGGCATTTACAGTCTCAAAGAGATGAATTTGCTTTCTTAATTTTTTTTTTATATTTCTGCGTCTTGAAGCATTTTACCTTTCTCTTCAAATTTTATTTGACATTTCAACATTTGTCTTGAGCTTTGACTATTAGATTTTTTCCAAGCAATGATTAAACAGACATATTCTGTTTTTTGTCTCTCATTCCATACATTCATTAATCAGAAGAACATCAGGAAGAAAAACAGGATCATTTCTTAAATAGGGATCTTATTTTGTTGTTCATACATTCACACACATAAACACAAACACATCTGATCCAACAGGGGAGGTCAGCGGTGACACTGAGCAGATGTTTGTGGGAATCATGAGAACTACGTCATTTTGAATAAAGCAGAGCCAACGAATCTGAAAAATATAACAGATTTCAGGACCTGGAGGGCACTATGTTCTCCGGGGTTCATGTTTCTTCCTCTGCAACTTTTACTCATCCATCTGCTCACCATGGATGGGACGCCATACGACCCCCTGCACTGCCGGGAGAGCCTTCAACATCACCGTAACATCACCCTGCTAATGTTTTTGTTAGTATGCATGTGGGAATACACATCTCATTTCCTCTATTAAAGTCCTGGAATCAGCAGGAGCCTTTATGACTGGGGTTCATGGCTTTATGAATTCTAAGTTATGATGCTAATTACCTCAATCACTGGCCTCTCTGGGCTGTTAGCTTTGGAGCCAGCTGCAGTTGATCTGCACAGCTAATTAAAAAGTTAATAAGCCTCCTGGTCTACTGTTCAGCATTAGCATCCAGCTAATAAAAATGTGTGGGCTTTGACCACAAAGAGAATAAGAACAGCAGAATAACAGAGTTTATTACCGTATGAATGAAAATGAAACTTTAAAAACACTGAGCTGGATAAATGAAAGAGAAAGTGTGGACCTCGTCACACCAAATCTAGTTTGGCCCCAAACCAACTGTCTCACCAGAGACTGAAAGCCCTTTGGTGTGTTTACCATGCCTCCTCTGCGTGATAGAGCACTTCTTTGCACTAAACAAAAGTCTGTTATAGCACAGATTAGACCTGTAATCCCATCAGAGTGGACTGGGTCCACATGGGCAAGGGAGTCTTTAAGGGCAGGAGGTTCAGCAGAGTGTGTCAAATAGAAAGAGAATATAGCTGGATCAGGGTACTCAGTAAGTGAAAACTCAAAGATTTTGGGGGCATTAGCAATTAGCAATACTCTAGCAGTCATCAGAAATCAATACATGAACAAGACTTAAGACAAAATAGGAGCTGATCAATTAGGCCTGAGGCAGCCGGTCCTGCAGCAGGACCAGCTGGTCACTGTGGTATGGTAGAGGAGGACTGGACACCCCAGGAGAGGGCAATATCCTCACAAAATGAGAAAAAGAGGATGGAATTTGACTCACATCATGTTTTAGTTTAGATAAAAACAAAAAGCCTGGGTGAGTGATGATAAAGAAGCTAGCGCCAATGCTTGGCATAGCCATGTAGTGTATTTTGATCTAATTAAAAACTTCCCATGAACACTGTTTGTAACAAGGCTCACAAGTATTGAGCATAGCGGTGGTTTTGACAGGACACAGAGTCAGGAGTGGTATAATATTGCTGTTAAACAGCTGTTCCAAAACCAGCCTGCAGCTGCTGATAGTCCCTGCTGATTGTCCCCAAGCTGCCATTGGCTAAATGCAGTCAGACCCCCTTATTTAAACTGCTCTAGCCTGTCTCCTCTTCGCTGCTACCTCTGCAAGCTGCTTTGCAACCCTCCTCCACCCCAACTTTTCCTTATGTCATTTTCTCACTTAATCAATGCCATGCTGACATTCCTGCTCACCCTAGGGGGATTTTAGCTGCTTTCATTGTAGGCAAAAGGAAGGCAAGAGTATGTGTTGTTCCTGCTTAAGGCCTTCACGATCAACATGTTGAACGACAGGGAGAGCAACCATCAGAGCCATACTGCCAAATTCAAGTATTTGCAAATAAAGCTTGTATAAACTGCTAATAAATCTTAACATAAAGTTTTGCAAACAAGCTAAATTTGAAAAAAGCAAATACAGCTAAATTTATTTGGCTCCTCTGGTGTCGTTCTTGACAAAGTGGTCCTTGCAGAAGAGTATAATTTATTCAGAGCACCGTTCTGATCTCTGGTTCTACTGCTACAACTTCAAAAACTAGACTTAGAACCTACTTCTATGTATTACAAAAGCAACAACAATAAACTGATGGTAACCAACGTGTGAAAGAATTACACAAATCTTAAACAAATTTGGGATACAAGTTTATTCTTGTCCATGCAACTTTATTTGTAAGAACCTATAAGATTACTACAGCTCTGTTTGAGAGGCTAAGGGACTTGTTCATTTACGGTACTTTTTAAACATCAAGCAACAAACTTAGGACGCGCTGTTATACTAATGCTGCTTTATTCCTGTTTAAGCCATTTTAATATTTTTATTTAAACCACGAGTGTCTCGACAGATTAGCAGCTTTCCCCTTTTAGAGACCTGAAGCTTGACATGGACCTACAGTTGACCTGCCCACCTTTGACCTTTAATACAGGCCCCCATCTTCTGCTGTAATTGGACAGTAGCCTCTCTTTACTTCAAGCTGCATAAGGAAGCAAAGCTGAGTCAGATGAAACACCAGAGCTCCATATTATCCTTTATATCATTGTTAGGTCCAGGATTACTGAACATGTGTTTAATGGGGGGACACACTTTCCTTTGCATTGTTTTTAAGTGGTACCACCTCTACCTCCATGAAGGTCTTTATATTACTTCTTATACAGTAAGTAAATAGAAAAGATAACACAGATATGGATTTTTTTTAATTCATACAAAAGAGTAATTCTTTTTGATGAAGTGTAATATATCTATGATGATCTCTAATATATATATTTTTAATTTGTATCTGCAGGAGGTCCCAATCTTTCACTCCATGGCTGATAATCTTTTCCTCAGCGTTATCAGATGTATGAGTGTCACTGTGACTCCTTGCTGGGTACCGAAATCCACTCCTGATGTTCTTGGCTCTGCATTTATATAATAAGCATGATCCCTGCAACATAGACAAACTTTGCTGTCTGTCCTAGAAAAAGAAATAATGACAATAAATAGTGTTAAATTGATGAATGCCTGCTGCCAACTCACTGCCAGAGGCTGAACCACGATATAAAACATGTTTCACATTTCTAGAAATCACCTGCTAATTGAAGGTTGATATGCTAAAAATAGTGATACACTTTTGTGTAATAAAATGTTTAAAAACAGTAACTGTAAAATGTTCTGATATATTTACTTACATCCCCATGCATGACTCAACTAGATTTAGCAGGTCACATAAATAAATGTTCAGACCATGAAGTTTTCTGATCATCCCTCAATAAATCAATAAAAATGTTTCCCATTATTTTCCTGAACTTTTGCACAGATGTCAACTTTGGCTTGAGGATGTACAGGTAAAGTTTTGGAGGGACAAAGTCGTTGTCCTTTGACCTCATGACCAAGTCTGCTTGAGACCCTGATGTCTGAAGATTTCTCTGAGAATTCCTGTCAAACAAATGTCCTTTCTTAACCTTGCAGTCCAGCTGGATCTGACTGATTTAATGTCTGTAATTGGACAGATCCATCTTGGCATGCTCCAGTCTACAACAATGGTGCTTGTTCCAGAGTGGCACGGCCCAATAAGCATCCTGTGAAAGCAGGAAGAGGATGAGCTATGAGCTAGATGACTGCTTGTACAGAGATTAGCATAGATGCTAACAGCAGTTTTATTAGATCTTGATTACATTTCTTTATTAAAGGGAAAAAAAACACTACAGACTTCTCTACGGAAAGAATATTCTGACTCCACTTCCAGCATACGAGTGTATGTTTTAAAAAGTGTTTCACGTTTTGCCCTTTACACCGCAGCAGTTATGCCTACATCCTAACCCAAACCCTGACCCATTATCTGATTGGCCCGTAATGAATGTGATTGACGGGGGGATTGTCCAGTCACCTGCTGGATATGCTTCTGAAAGTTTCAGCCCATTCCCAAACACCTTCTAGGTGTTTTGGCTCTTTTTCAGATGGACTACTGAAATGTATTATATGGTCCATCTGGTGTGTTGGGTAAGTCCCTCTGACATTGAACTGATAAAAATGAGGAGGTAAGATTAAAAGGCAAAGTGACCTATCACTAGACTGTTACCCTGCTCCAGTGTCTGCTCTGTAGAGGCATAACATCACCATGTTGTAGTTTTAGCTGGACATGCATTTAGGTGTGCAGCAGGCAGTCTCACAAACTGTCCAAAGTTTCATTACAGCTGTGCGTGTGTGTGTGTGTGTGTGTGTGTGTGTGTGTGTGTGAGCAGAATGGACCTCAGTCCCAGCTCATTAGAGCAGCTATCAGCCTCTACAGTAACAGATGGCGCTGACTGCAACATTCAGCCCTGTGCAACTGAGAGAAATAAACACATAAATAAAAGAAACATGGCCACGCTGGAGCCGCTGAGACCAAAACTCTGTTTAAAGGTGTTCAGAGGCTGCTCAGAGGCGTGTTTCTGTGTCTGAGTGTGTGTCTTTGTGCGTGGGCTGCAGCATAATGGCTACACTGGGTGTCTAAAGCTCAGAGCAGACATCGAAAACATAGTTTGATGATTACAGTGAGCTGAGCAGTGGGGTAGCTGTAATGCAGGGGGTCATATTCGAGATTTATCTCCCTCAGCCCAAAGTGATTTTTTTACAATGTTCAGTTCATTTTTAAAGTCAGCATGTTTGTAAGATGGTGTCGAACTGCTCACTGATGTTATGGATCAAATTACCCAACACAAAGTTCTTGATGGAGACGTTTTCTAGACCGAGAGGCCGGTTGAGATCAGTCTGACTGCCACGTGTTCACCTCTTCTCTGTTGTCCATGTTCTTCTGGGCATTTGCTGACCATAGACTAATAATGTGTGCATGATAGATTCTGGAGGTGCTGGATTGATTTACTCGAGCTTGTACTGGCAATCTGGCTCTGGTAAATGCCATATGGGCCAGGCACCAATGGCACAACTAGCAATGTTGGAAAATTCCAGCCTGGCAGGCTGCTCAGTGTGGGACAGAAACAGGAGATCTAAGGTTCAGTAGGGTGGTCCAGTATTTATTAAGACTGGCTCACAGACCAAAATCTCCCTCCTTGATCTTTAGCTGGACTCATTCATGACACACTGTAGCAGCAAAGCCGTGAATGATTCAATGAAATCATTGCAAAAGATTCCACAAAATGTCACATTTAGAAGCGGCTGATAGAAAGCAGAATGAAGAAAAGAATCGCAGAGCGTAAAAGAGGACAAAAATACTCAAAGATAAATGTGTACAATGTGCACAACATACCATCTGATAAATATCAACTTAAATGCCTTCTAAAACCATCACACCTAAAGATGCCCATTTAATAAGAGTAAAAAGGATAGAAGTGTTTCTTGAAATGTGCTGTGCATAAACACAAGATAATGTCAACATTTCATTGATCCCTTAATGTTGTCTTTTACATGATGAGCTTGAAAATGTGAGGTTTTAACAAATATCCTAAAGGGGTATTTCAGAAGTTTTGAGGTTGTATGAGGTTTATTTCCACAATAAATGTATTTGCTACAATTATACTGATCAGCTCTTCTCCTGATGGAAAGAGCTGGCACAGAAGCCAGGCTGTACAGTGCTGCAGATGGGGCCAAAAGCCCAGCTTAAAATACAAATTTTAATGCAAAAACAAAGTAAAAACAAACATTTGGGTGACTATACACCGCAAATACTTTGTCAGACTGTATTGGGTCTCGGGTGGTAACAATGGCCCCCAGTGCAGGATTTGACTGCTTGTGTAAGAACCAGGGATTTTGTTTTTAAACTTAAATTCACAATTAGCCAACTCTGGACAATAATACATTCAACTTAGGGCTAGTTAAAGACATTTAAATTCAGTGAAACATTTTTCATTTTTAGTTAAAGTAGGTTCATGTAAATCCACTTCAGAGAAACTGTCAGTTAAGGTAGATAAAAATCAGTGGGTCTTTCAGTCGAGTTACAAAATGTTAGATAACCTGGGTTACACTCTCCCTTCCTGATCTCATGTGGAAGTGGCTGGGTTCTGACTGCTTGTTTGGGTGTGTGGGGTTGTCTGGTTCTCTAGAGCACACGCAAAGGCTTTTCTGAGTTCTCTGAATACTGACTGGACAGTTTCCAGCACAGGAAGTCCTAGTTTAGCATACTGGAATCTATCTGGGGGGTTTCTGGTCCAAGTGGAACGTTATACAGGGGGTTCAGCAGAGCTTTGTGAGTCTTTATCTGGGGAGGAAGGGTCAGTCAATGGGATGTCTAAAGATTTGTCTCTAGATTTTCGGGTAAGTCAGGTAAATTGGACTTGTCAGGGACAGGGATGTTATCTTTATCAAGTTTTTCTGCTGTTTCCCGAAGGGCACCAGGAGAAGCTGGGTCTGGAGTGGTATCTGGGGTCACAGGAGAAGGAGCAGGATCTTTTGGAGTGTTAATGAAGGTTGTGAATCTGAATGGTTCAGAGTCTGAGGTACCAGTGGGAAGGATTCAGGTCGTCTTCACCATCAGACAGAGTGTCAATGTCCAGTTTATTTTCAGAGGGGCCCAGTTTGAGAGGTGTTTTTGGTGTTGGGGGTTATCTGGAAGCTCTGGTTGAGGTAAGTAACCGCAAGGAAGCAAAAGATTTCTGTGAAGTGTTCGAGAAGGACATTTTTCATTTAGGTCTGAGAATGTAGACGGGGAGAGTGTCAGCTTGTTTTATAACAATATGGGGCTCTGGGTCCATTTTTCTGCCAGCTTGTGCTTTCCTCCCAGTCGTACATCCCTGACCAGTTCTCTGTCTCCTACAGGTAAGTCAGATGCTGTGGCATGTTTGTCAAGCCTGGTTTTGTTTCCCTCTGTTCCTTTTTCTGCAACTGAGGTTGCCAGGTTGTAGCTCTTCTCCAGTAACCTTGCAGTGCAAATGGACCTGCTTGATTCATTGTCTGAAATCACACAGGTCCATCTTGCCAATCTTCAATCTCAAATGACTTCAGATGGCCAAAAGCCGGACAGCCCATTTAGGGAAGAGAGGCAGGAGCAGAAGACGTGATGACACGTCATACTGTGACTTGATATGGATTGGTCTATGATGAGTGTGACTGGAAGAACGATCGTCCAATCACCAGCTGCTGTTGTTTCTGAAGGTTCACAGCCTCTGAAAACATTTTCTATGGGCTCTTCTCCAGATGGACTAGTGAAATATTTCTGTGATGGATATATGGAACTGTCTGTCTGGCTTTTCAGGGTACTCCTTCATATGAGATTTTAGGAACTTCAACATATTGAGAATGGGATAGTTGTGATTTGTCCCAAACAGGGAGTCCAAGTGCCAGATCTATTGGGGAGCGTGGTTGTTCATGTGGTGAGAATTCAACGGTGGTGTTTTTTGTGGAACTCTAAGCATGTACAGGTGGTTTCACAAAGTCCTTCCAGTGTTCTGATCCATTTCTCTTGGATGATTTGGTGTAGCTCTGATTTTGTGAATTCTGGTCAGTTCACACAGCTCTTGTGCTAGATTTAAAGTCTGGTCCTTGATCGCTGTTAAGTTTTTTAGGGATTCCACAGTGCACAAAGAAAGTGTCCTGTAGACATTTTGCATCTGTTTTTGCTTTTTGGTTGGGTGCCAACACATATTTTGTGAAGAGATCTGTGGCAACTTAAACATTCTTTGTTTTGCTTTGGCTCCAGTGACAAGAGGTCCATGCAGACTAGTTGCAAACGCTCTGAGAACCTATCTGCCTTCTCCGGACAAGAATGTTGTCCCGGAGCTCCGATCAGTTTAATTCTCTTAAAAGAAAAGAGAGATTAGGTAGGATGGCTCTTAAGTAGGATGAGGTGTTTTGTATGTGCTCCAGCTGAGAAATGAAATGTCTGATGGTCTGATCTGTTCTTTGTTTTTCAGCAGTTTCTGATCCTGTGAGCTGAGGGATGATGGAGGATCCAAACTGAGTGTCATTAACTGAACTGTCAGAGAGTCCATTAGCAGAGGCAGAAACAGACTGGACGAGGGTATGTGATGATTGTCAGGTGATGTTTGAGCTGTAGGTGACCTGTTTCTCACAGCTGGCTTGAGTTGTGTGCTTATCATTGCTAACAGGACTGGGTCAGACAGGTGGTTCTGGGCAAACTTCGCAATTCTCTCTCTCTCTCTCTTTCTGAGATCTAAAATCATCATGTAAGTCACCGTAGGGTCTGCCAGAAAGCCTGGCTGCATCTGTATTCTGTCTGCCTGAACGATACAAGATTTTGAAGAAAAGGTGGACAATGCAGAAAGCCACCTGCAGCTGGTTGCATCAGGTTTGACTGATGTGAGGAGGTAAGTGAGAGGGTTGCTGTCGGTCACCACTATTTATTTATAAAGAATGCTCGGAAAGATAATCAGTAAATTTTTCTGTTACTGCCCATTTAAGAACAAGGAATTCATGTTTGTGAGCAGGATATCTGGACTCTCTGTGGGACAGCCCCTTGCTGGCATAATCAGTGACTGTGTTCTTTCCATCATATTCTTGATATAACACACATCCCAGACCCATAGAGGTGGCATCTGTGTGAAGCTGGTAAGGTTTCTGGGATCAGCAAAAGCAAGAACTGGTGCTGAGGTAAATTCCTGAATGATTGTGTAGGGGTCCATCGTCCACCAAATGGTTCTCTCGAAGTCAAATATTGTTCTGGTTTCAGGGTTGGTTTGAATTTTTTCTGTGAGGGTGGATAACCGGGTGTGAGATCATGCAGGGGTTTGACATCGATGGATTCATCTTTTACAAACGTTGTTGAACCCGGCATAACCAAGAAATGACTTTAAAGGTTTGGGTATGGGTCAGGTTGTGAGAGTTTTTTCTGGGTCTGTTTTAACACCATTTTGAGAAACTACATGTCCAAAGTAGCAAACAGATGTTTGGAGGAATATGCACTGTTCGTGGACTGTAACTGTAACAGATCCAGATATGGCTGTAACAGTGTCTCCAAGTTTTGGAAGGGCATATTTGATGGTTTGTAGAGTAGGTTGAGTTTCCTGTAATAAATACAGAGTCTGGGGTCTGTGTATGGTTGGGGTTGTGTCTGAAAGTTTGATATGATGAGTAACTTTGCCTGCTCTGCCAAAGTCAAGGTCATGTTTAGTAAAATTTCCTGGGACATTGTTCAATTTTGCAGTGACGCAGTCTTTCCATTCAGGTGGCAACCAAAGTTGAAACAGAACTGGGATAATCAGGATATAGGGTCTGATTTGACAATTTGGACCTGATCAATGATATTTTGTTTTTCTAAGATGACTGCTTTTATCTCACTCAACTCTGCAGTTGGTGCATTACCAGGGATGACAAAATCATGATCTGATTAATTTTTTTTATAATTTCAGGCAACTGATAAGGACAACAAGATAAGACTACATCATCGAGCCACCAGGCGGAGGAATGGAAGATGGGTGTTGGCTTATTCTTCAAACTAAGATGCCTCCTCCCTCTTGAAGCTCTTTTAACCCTGATCTGTTTGATCCCCACTTAAACTATTATGATGTTATATGTTGTAATACATACCCTAGTTATCTGAATAACTGAAGATATTTCATAGGTGCCATATCATGGTCCAAGATAACTGCTCCATCTGATCCTCTGTTTTATGATTACAAAATCCTCAAACTGACTGAAAGCCTCTCTCTATGATGCCTGCCTGATGTATAATGTAGTGCACAAACTAAATGATAGACTCTGCAGTCTTATCCCAGCTCTCTCTCCTTCTCCTGCACAAAACACAAGAAAAAAACACATCATAAGGGGATGGAAACACAAACTTAAGTGTCCAAGTGAGACCTGCAGAGGTGCACTGATCTGGAGTCTTTAGTCTGGGGTGCCAGTCATGTCTGACAATTAAATA
Source organism: Cetoscarus ocellatus (assembly GCA_037902135.1). Lineage (NCBI taxonomy): Eukaryota > Metazoa > Chordata > Actinopteri > Labriformes > Labridae > Cetoscarus > Cetoscarus ocellatus. Next base: position 686,206 of record JBAMNC010001520.1, read on the forward strand.
AAACAACCAAACTTTCTTTTCTTTTACCCACACAAAACAATAAATCAAAAATTCAGCAGCAATTCATGTACATATCATGCAAAGCAATAAAGCAAGAAAATACCATACAAAATCATGCAAAAAGAACAACCAAGCCAAAGCAGATTTTCCAAATTATATTCAATGCAATTTGCAAGGGAAAAGGCATAAAAAAACAAACAAAACCAAAGAGTTGTGTGTGTATGTGGGTGCATGTCAGTTCTGTTCAGTTCATTCATTTGAAATAAATAGTCCGTTCCGGGTTTTCAAAACAAATTAACCGCACAGTTCAATCCAGTCCAAAACCAAAGGAATTTACTCGAAAATGACAGATATCCAGTCCAGGTTTTACCACGGACACGGGCACAAAGAAAAATACAAACACCAGCGTCTTTTTGCCATTCAACAACATTTGACATTTGGAAATAACACACACACTCTGAGGCACTCACAGTACCGTCTTTTGGTTATGGTCAATCTGTCAGTCATAGAAGGTGGCCACTCCAGCCAACTTGTAGATCGTCCAGAAAGAGGACGAGGCGCTCCTTCACACATGCCCACACAGAAATAAACACCAGGTAATCCTTGTTCGTCTGACACAGACTCGGGATGGAAGGGCGCGCAGAAGGATAACAGCACAGACAAACTAGACGTGGACTTGGTTCAACGCTCTTCCTCAGTCTCTGCCCACCAGAGCAGCTTCTCCCGACATGCTGAAATAGCCTTCTTCCTGGAGGATGAATTTGAAAGGCACGGCGCAATGTGTTAGTGGCGATTGGTGGTGGATGGTTCGTGGGTGTGGAAAACTGAACTCATGATGGCTGTGCACAGGATGGTGGGGACTGTGAGATGCTTAGCGATGATACAGGGTCGCTACAATTTACTGTTAGATTTTCGTGGCTGTTGAGAAATCGTGGCTGTTGGGACGTTGTGGCTGTTGGAACCTTATTTATGTTGGAACATCATGGCTGTTGAGACGTCGTAGCTGTTGGAACATTGTTTTCTGTTGGAACGTCGGGGCTGTGGGACCGTTGTGGCTGTTGGACCATTTTGCCTGTTGAGACTTCTCTGTTAGACGGTCGTTTCTGTCGAAACGTGTGGCTGTTGGATTGTCGTGGGTGTTGGAACATTGTTTCTGTTGGGATGTTGTGGCTGTTGAGACGTTATTGCTGTCGAGACATCATATCTGTTGGAACATCGTTTCTGTTGAGACATCGTGGCTGTCGAGACGTCGTTTCCGTTGGAAAGTTGTTTCTTTTGGAACGTTGTGGCTGTTGTTAAGTCGTTTGTGTTGTGGCTGTTGAGACCTGTCTGTTGGAACGTTGTTTTTGTTGGAACATCATGGCTGTTGAGACGTCCTGGCTGTCGGCATGATGTTTCTGTTGTAATATTTATTTTGGAACGTCGTTTCTATTGGAACGTCGTGGCTGTTGGATCATTGTAGCTGTTACATTGTCGTGGCTATTGAGATGTTGTGGCGGACAGGACATCCCGAGAGACAAATGAACCATGTGGACTGATAAGGTACAGTCTGATCATGTTTCTTTTGGAATAAATCATCACGTTCTTACAAGTCCAACAATAACAGGGCCAAATCAGCATCGGTCGGACATCCCTCCTCGTCTTTCAGCTCACGCCAGCGAGTGAACGCCAGGCTTGTTACTCTCCCTCTTTCTTTTTTCGTCTCCTCTGATAAAACTTTTCTTTTCTTTGGGTTTTTCACTGCTTCCGCCATGATAACAACTCCACATTTAGCTTTCTTCTTCTTCTTGTTTAATGGCGGGTGGTATCCAACGTCAGAGGAGCATTACCGCCACACACTATGCAGGAGTGTGAGCCAGAGGTCCCTATTTCCATTAGGAAAATAAGTGCATATTTACTTTAAACTAAATTCTGTTCATTAAATCTGTTTTAAAAATTAAAAAACTGCTTTATATTCTCCTTTTCCAAACGTTTAGCTTTCGCCTCGAGGAGGAAGTGACATATGCCGTAAAGTCAGTAAAATTTGTAGTTTTTAAGTGTGGAAGTGTCCCTACCATCCACATCGAAGTTACATTGTGCCAGTGAAGGCGGTACAGACCCCCTCAGACCATGACAGAGGTGTAATTCAACCTGTTGTAAGGTGATGTACTATCACAATGACTCTAGAAATATTAGATTAGGGTGAAAAAACTACATAGTGTTGGTTTAAATCTGCAGCAGAAAAGTTAAGTCTGCTGCTTGGCTAGTTTGTTGTTACCATGAGTCATGTGATCACACAGGAATAGTCTACTTTGGGAATCTTCTGGACCTCTCACCCTTGTTTTAAACTGTCAGGAAGTTTCCTCTCACTGAAGAATGTCTTGGCTTTTTGTCCTCTATCTCTTGTCTTTCATTTAAATTATTTTCTTCAGTCATGGTTGATTTATTCTTGGTTTCCCTGAACAAATACACAGATGTATATTAGCAGACCTTCATTTTCAGTGTTCATTTATGACCAACAGTTCACACAAATGAAAATCTAAAGATTTGAAATATTTGTTGAAATGATATTCTTTTCCTGTGGTGACCGAACAGTCAGTTTGGAAGTGCTGGGTTACCTTTTCCCCAGTAATCCTTCATATCCATTCAGCTTTAAAGTAAAAAGCAAGAGCCAGAGCACTCTGCGCCTCTGGAGGCTCTGCTAACACTGCTGCTCAGGGTCTGTCCCCTGAATGTCTCTTCTGGCTTCTTTTAAGTCCTCTAATCAGCTGTCTGCTTCATATCCACAGATGTCTGATGAATGATTTAGTGTGTGCTGCTCTGCCTCGGTCATTTGATAGTTTGACAAGCAGTGGTTATGTCAGCCTGCAGTTATCTCTCTGTATTTTGTGTCTTTGTGGTTTCTACCACAGTCCGGAGGGACCAGTTAGTAGCAGACTAGCTCTGATAGCTGACAGTCTTGAGTATCTTATTGCTGAAAAATATGGCCTAGTTACCGACACAGTGGGGCCCACTGGCTAAGGATGGACTTTGTTAGTTGTACAGTAGCATAAAGAACTTGGGGCTTATTAATATTTTTGTTGTCTGTCCAAAGTATCCAAACAATGTGTCCACACCAGCGTCCGCCTCTGCTTCCTTATGTTGACACAGCACTTTTTCAGTCTAACACTAAAGCCCTTTTCACGGTGCATTTAACAAAGCTGTCATCACACCTCAAGACACTCACATTTAATTTTATAATATTTGTGTGAATTCACGGTTTGAACCAGATTTATAGACAGGACGTGACACAGCACAAGCCTTACATGCAAATGCAAACAGAGGCGGTCACACACACTCAAAGTTTTACTCTGTCCCGCTGATTTTGCGCACTCCCCTCTAATTCAATTTTCCCCTCTGAGACGATGGAAATGGTCCATCTCTGCCATGTTCACAGTGGAAGTGAAACATCATAGCAGCATAAATGCAGTGGCTTTAAATGTCGTGAATGGGCTTCAGACTGCTTTGACACACCTACCCATTCAGCCTTACTTTCACTCACTGATTGTTGATGTTTGTAGAGGTTGTCCATCAGTATCAGCCTATCAAATTCGCCCTCTCTTGTAACTATTCACATGCCTTTGATACAGCAGTGGAGGCAATTAGAGGCCAAGTGGACCTGGCAGAGTTTAGCCCAACCAATCAATCAAGCAAGGTAATCCGTGACTGCATATGGTAGGGTGATGCTGCTGACGACTGAATGGTCAGAGCATAGCCACAACGTCTGATGGAATCTGATGATATCTGTTATGCTGGTTGACTTCCTAAACTCTTCTACGCTTATCTTCTTGTGTTGTTGGCTGCTTCCAAATGCCTGTGAAACAAAATGTGTCCCCTTGGTGTGCCAAAATGTCACCAACCGAAAAGAGGAGCTGTTCTATTCCTCTGTTGTGAGGATGTCACAACAGTTTGAAGCTACACTGTAACAGCCTTTTGTAAACTTAACAGTATTTTACCATACATATCTACAGCTACCTACTGTAAAAAAAACTATACAGTAAATTTCTGTAAATGGCAAAAGATTGTTGGGAAACATACTGATTTCTGTACAATTAACAGCATTTTACCATAAAATCTAGTTACCTACTGTACAATGTATGTACAGTAAATTACTGGAAAGGGTAAGGGATCAAGAGAAAATTTTATGTTGGCCAGAAAAACTGACCACTGGGAGGCAAGAATTCTTTGAGTAAATGTTTCCCATTTTGGTTTAAACAAATGTTTGAGTAGATGTATTTTAATGGATAAACATCGATGTGTATGATTTTTTTTTCACAAAATAATATCTTGCAATAAATGATCATTAGAAGTTAAAGATATAGCAATATAAACTAAAATACAGCAAGTTCACTGTAATTTAAAATGCATTTAAATAAGTTGTATAATGAAATACAGCAATGTGTAAAATTTGACTTTGGCTGTTATTAGTGATCCCGGCTGTTGCTTATAAAAACTGTACGATGGCAATGAGGTTACAGTGACAGTTATTTCTTACTGAGCGCTTTACATCACTGCTGCATATAGCACACTATATAGAACAAATGAACATTTGTAGGGTTTTGGACTCTTGTCTCCCTGTCCTTCTGTTCCTGATGTCAAGCATTACAGTTATACAGTTGTGGAAAAAAGTTTTGGGACACTCCATGCATTTGTGATATATTACATTAAGAATCTCTCTTAAGTCTCCAACTTCTTTTAATTCAGTCACAGCTAAATACTAAACAAATCATAAAAAGACACTAAGGACCCTAATTTCCTGGTGCAGCGCAGGGTAGCGCAGGGTGGCAGAGCCTGGCGCACCAGGGGGAGGTGTCGACAGATTCAGCTTGGCGCAGTGACAATTTCGTGCCAAAAAACTGCGTGGAAGGTGCGCTGAAAGCTCGCCAGCTCCAACCTGGTCCATTCTCGGCGCAGGCGAAGCGCACCCGGTGCAGTGGTAATTTGGCTGACAGACGCACAGTGTGCACACGTCACCAAAACCTCACAGGCAGGTATCCAGAGTGTCAGGCACATTTCAATGCAATAAAAAATCACAACAACCACTATTTAATGTAACCGTCTGAACCAGCAGATGTATTTGTATCTATATTAATTGTCCCGTCACATCTGATGTCAGATCAGAGACGTTTGTCATAATGGAAACTCAACCTCACGGCAGCCGGAAGAGTGATGCAAACTAACGAGTTCACATCTCTCAGCCAACCACAAACAGCCACATCATCCGATATGGAGTATCCGGCTTCTCTCATCTCATGAAATTCAAAAGAAAAGAAAACAGAGAGAGATGCTAGCTGAATAAATGTAAGTCACTCGGTGTTTAAAGTTTGTGTAAAGCAAATTCAGCCATTTTCTTCTAAACACATGAAATAGGTCATGAATGTATTTCCTTAAAACATGTGAAAGCCATTCAACCATTCAGAATTTAATTGTGGAGCTAGGTTTCACAAGCTGTTTTTCAAAATTTCTGTGTTCAGGATTTAATGGGCGGGTCAGAAATCATAGCCGCTTTACATAACGGAGCTATCAGTAGCATAACCCCACCCCTGCTGCTTCAGCGGTATAAATACATTCAGCGCATTAGCTTTGGTGGTTTTCCCGCTTGCTCTCAAGTCTCGGATAGCATCTCTTACGATAGTTTGCAGCTAGTTAACCAGTCAGCCAGTCAGCTAAGCAGTCATACCTCCTCCACGTCACTCGTGCATCTTTCCTGGATGCAACAGCGTGCAGGGTAACGGCTCCGTTAGCTTATTCAAGTTTCCTGCTGACGACGAAGTAAGGAAACGGTGGATCAAGTTTGTCATGAGGAGCTACTGTGGAGAGTTCAAAATCACCACCAGTGCCCTCTCTGCAGTGCCCACTTTACCCCCATAGTTACAAAAACTATCACCAGGTAAAGTCTGGATTTCCGAAGAGTCCGTTAATGCTGGTCAGTGGGGCTGAACCGATCCTCTCCCTCTGTAGCTTGCATCTTCCCGCCCCGCAGACAGCAGGTGCCATCATCCCGGCCACCGGCATTATATATCCGCCACCGACCCTCTTTATCCCGCCAACAGCAGGTGCTGTCATCTCTGCCACTGGCATTACGTGCCCGCCAGAGAGTGTAAGTGTGTGCTTATGTTATAACTATTGTGAATTCTGGCAATTAAATGCTTTTTGCTGTGATTTTACATCGTGCATCCTGCCATGCTCATGTACTGTTAGCAAATGTTATCATGACATGACATGATTTGGCCTGACTCCCTGAGTGGAGTCCATATGAGAGCACAATGATTAACCACAGGTATCTTTTTAATGTGCCACCAATACAGCTAATGACAAGGAAATACATGTACACTGGGGTTTTACATTTGTGTGTATTGTCAAACATGGACCGTTGGACACCTAAAATGAGCGCCATGAGCGTGTTTTTTTTCCCAACCGGACATTAGTTGCTTATATACAGAGGGAGACGGGAGCAGCGAGCTCAGACGGAGGCATTATCATTTTCTGTGCACATGCAGCATACATGTTTTAGTTATTTCAAAGCTAAAGCTACTCCACAGCTGGTATTATCCCTCACAACTGAAAAAAAATTGGGCAGACGGAGTAATTGGGGAGCTTGTGGTAATAAAGAAACTATCAGAAAAGTAACTGTGTGAAGGAAGTATGATAAGTAAGAGTAATCATCGCTGTAAAATGTCAGCCTTTCAAAATTATATATATGTTTGTTTGGATTACTGTCACTGTTGCATGAGTCAGTTTCTGGCTCTGATGGCTCAAACAGGTAGGGCTGGGTCCGTCTGATGAAGCTGCTAGTGCTAGCTTCTATTGTTACTGTAGGTTACGTCCTTGTACAGTAGACGGAGGCGGCTCCCTCCCGCATGTGGGCGTGGTTCCAGCGCCTCGAACTGACACGCCCCCAGCATTTCACAGCAGAGAGAAGTGCTTGTTTTTGAATTATTTTGAGACCTAATTTTATATACTTAGCAATTTTTTTAATCTTTCAAATTTGTCTCAGTGGTCAACAACACATGTTTCTGTGGTATGACAAACTTACAACACAAATGTATTTTTGCTTAACACGGACTTTAAGGATTTACCTTTTATTGCCCATTTTTCTCTATTTTCATCTTTATTCTTAAAGTGATCTAAAAAGATGGAGTACATTATTGCAAGGAGGATGATGAGGAGATATCGGGAGAGAGTATTTCACCAAAGGTTCTGCTATTTGGCGATGACAGACAAGAAATGCAGGTGGATCACAAGCATGATGAATGGATTAGCCTGCTGCTGTGTTTAAATGTAATTATCACTTAAATCTAACAGATTTAAGTGATAATTACATTCACGAAAATCTAACAGATTGCAAAATGCCCTGGACGCACCCCGCTGGAATGGCGCAGGCGCAGCACAGCACAGGGTAGGTGTGTCGTGCCTTTGTCTGGTCTACGAAATTAGAGCCCTAACTGTTAAACTGATTGGTTCCATAGACAGGGTTTCCCCTACATGTAATTGATCGTAGTGCAACGCCACGGCAAAATAAAAGCCACCACACCTTAAAAATGTTTTATTTTTTTTTTATGTGAAAATTGAAGCAATATATTGTATGAATGGATATGCATAGCGCCTATTATTTATGCACTATTGACCATAATTAGTTTGAAATAACATCTCAAATATCATAAAAATGTTCCTCTACACTTCATTTTGAAAAACGTGCATCAGAATCACCTGTCTGCATAAGTGCCACAGCCGCTCACACACCTGATCGACCCTGGAGTGGAGTTGGCAATTGGCAAGAGTAAACAAAGCTTAAGAGAAAGGTATTTCAAATTAATTAATACATTTCTTGTTCAAGCCTGTGAAAACGGCCCTATTTTTTACATTACTACCGACAGTAACGTTTAACTTTACGCCGTGTGTTTGTCCGTGTTATGTGTAAGAATCAGTGCGACCTAGCTCAATATCAGCTTGTATTAGCCCTCACGTTCTGGGGAGTAGAAATAATCTTTTGTTTTGGCAAGTGTTGTATTTTAATGTTGAGATAACGTTTTCAACAATTGAATCAGACAAACTCATAGGCAGAAGGTGGGGAGGTGAGTGGAGGAGAGACAGGTGGAGACACAGGGCAGGAAGGTGCAACAGCATCTTCCAGCACTGCAGTGTGTGGTGAGACAGGAGAAGACTCCAGGGAAGAAGAAAGTGAAGGTGGAGAGGCTTCAAGTAAGAAAAAGTTGTGCGCCAAGATCCTGCTCCATCCTGCCCCACCTAGCCTTGCAGCAACTGGGACCCGCACCCACATAAGATCGGCCGTGGGCCCCCTTCTCCTGGGGGGGGCTTGGTCCCAGGGGATTTGGCTCCCGGGGGAGTGGGGGTGGCTGGCTGGGCGCAGGGGGTGGGGGTAGCCGCTGCCCTGGACCCCCTGGTGTTGTCCTTGGTGCCTTTGTGGGGGTGGGTCGGTGCCCCTTTGGGTCCTGGGGTTGTTCCTGGGCCCGGTAGCTCTGGGGGCCCGTGTGGTGGGTCTCGGGTGCCCTGGTGGCTCGGGTCGTGCCCTTGGCTGTGGTCTCCCTGGGTATGGACAACTATTTTGGTATTCGGTGATCACCTCACATGCATGCCTGTACGGATACTCAAGCTCCTGTCGAGACTTACTGTAAAGAAGTGATTTGTTCCATCAGAACATGCTGAGTCAGCATTCTCACACATTTTCTCACGTCCTGTGATGCATGCTCCCTCCCTGTCCCATCCCTGTGGGCCCACCCCCTACTATCAAGACCCCACATCTCTGGTGTCCCTGGGTTCTTACAGCCTTTACTTCCTGTATGAACTTAGATCAGTGCAGCACTTGGACTGCTATCCCTAATTAATAACACTACCTGTTTGTCTCGTCTCGTCCTATCTGTCACGATTTCCCCTTCTTTCACACTGTGGTGTAACACAGCCCTCCCCTCAGCTCACATTGGGGTTTAATAAAGTTTGATTTGATGGAGTAGCCTACAGGGAGGGCTGGTGATGGTCACTGGTAGCAGTGAATCTATTTACTTATCTCTCACTGCAAAGAAAAAAAATGCATTGGTCTTTTCAACGCTGTCATCTGTCACAGTGCTCAGCCAGAAAGATAATGCAGTCCTGGAACTTTTCTGACACACCTGGTATGTTTTTGGATACATTTTAAGATACCTGGACAAGGAAGGGCAGCTTTTCAGCCAGTTCCTCGACCTTGTCCCTGCCCATGATGGAAAGGCAAACACCATCGTGGCAGCAATCAAAGAGGTGCCACACTAAAAGGGGGATCCCTACCGAATGGCTGTATGGGCTAGGAACAGACGGAGCTGCTGTGATGACCGGTATATGTGAACCTGATACAGAAAAGTCGCTCAGAGCATGAATTAGTTACTTCATGTAGTTATTTCGTATTATTTTTTGAAACAGGGAGGTTGAATGGTGTGGCACAGCAGCTCCAGGATGACTTCCCCTGGATGCTGCTAGTAGCATGTGCAGCACATTGCCTGGCCCTGGCTTGTAGGGATGCCTCATCTAATGTTGCCTATATGTCCACCTTCAGAGAGCACTTGCAGCAGCTGCATCTGTATTTTCATAACAGCGCCAACAGAACGGCTGTCCTTAAAAGTGCAGCACAGTCCCTCGGATTGGAGGCCTTGAAAATAACGGTGAGATCACTGAAAAAATGTATTCTATTTTGAGACATAAAATGTGGCTGTTATTGTGCTCTATAGGTTCACCATGTATTTTATCTTGTGTTATTTAATCAGGAAGTAAAAGACACCCGCTGGCTGTCTCAACACTTGGCAATCACCACGCTGCAGAGAAACCTTGTCCTTGGCTGCTTTGGCTGAAGAGACTGAGGTCAACAAGTGCCCTTTGGCCTAGGGCCTTCATAGTTTTTGCTGCACTTATAGATTTGTTGCAGCAAGTCTGCATGCAAGCTGACGTGCTGCCACATCTGGCTCGCCTCTTACAGATTTTTCAGAAGGAAAATGTAAACTTTCTCGCCATCAAAGAGCAGGTAGATAATAATCACAAGACGTTTTATCATTTTTATACATTGTTTTAAACAAAAAAGTGTTTTGTGACTGCCTTCATTAGGTCCCAGTTACAAAGGCATGCCTGAGAACAATTAAAGATGCAGCGGATAATCAGCCAATAAGCTCTTTCCTTGCTCGGCTCCATGAGGACCTGGAAGACCCTGCTGGACTGGATGCATTTAAGATAATGCATGAAGAGGGGAGGCACAGGAGAGGCAGAGGCCAAGAAGGGGAGGAGACAAGGGAGGGGCACTGGTCTCACTTTAGGACATTTTGGATGGCTGTGTAATTAAATACTACAAGTAGAGAATCAAATGGTTTTCCATTTTATCAATTTAAAAGGTTACTAATTTTCTTTTTTGTTTCATAATCTTTAGGTAATGGAGCCTTATCTGGATGGGCTGGTGGAGAATATTACTTCTGGGCGCTGAGAGACGACAGCCTGTTGCAGCAGCTCCTACTTAATTCTTCCCTTTTTGTGTATTTTTCCCCTTTTGTTGTCAAGTATCTTTTATTTGCTTTGGAGTAGAATGTTACACAGGTAACACTTGGTATTTGGTTTGTTGTTCTTATAAGACTTTTTTCTTTGTTTCACGTGAGGAACTCCTGCAGCACCGTAAAGGAGCCGGTCTCCCCTCTGCATGTATACCTGGGGAGATATGGAGGGTGACGCGCAGAGGGAAGAAAGCCAGCTCTAAAGTCAGAGAGAGGATCGGGAGGGACAGGAGATTTAAACCCTTTCTCCCATTGATCATTATGGGGAACGTGAGGTCACTCGCCAACAAGACTGACGAGCTGACGGCGTTAGTGAACAGCCAGCGGGTCTGCTTGTCTTCACGGAGACATGGCTGCAGGGGACAGCACCGGACAGTGTGATCGACCTGACCGGCTTCACGCTGGTCAGAGCGGACTGAGGGACACCGAGTGGTAAGAAGGGAGGAGGGGAACTTGCTGTCTTTGTGAACTCTAAATGGTGTTGTCCCGGACACGTGACTGTGAAGGAGACTGTCTGCACCCCTGATGTGGAACTTTTAACGATGGATTACGTCCGTATTACCTACCGCGGGAGTTTTCACACGCCATTGCTGTTGTTGTTTACATCCTGCCGTCAGCTGTACCGGCCGGCACATGTGACGTCATCCACGCTGTGATCGCGGGACTCCAAACCCAGCACCCCAGCGCCCTCATACTGATCAGTGGGGACTTTAATCATGTCTCTCTCTCTCCTGTCCTGACGAACTTTGCACAATATGTGGACTGTGCTACGAGAGGGAATAAAATCCTGGACCTCCTGCATGCCAACTTGAAGGGAGCATACAGCTCTTCTTCTCTCCCTCCTCTGGGGGAATCAGACCACAACCTTATTTACCTTGATACCACCTACAGGCCGCTGGTGGAACAACAGGCGGCCACCATCAGGACTGTCAAGGTTTGGTCTAAGGACACAGAGGAGGCGCTGCAGGAGTGCTTCAATGTCACAGACTGGGATCTTTTTAAAGAGGACTATGGTGATGACACTGAAGGCCTCTCTCATTGCATCACAGACTACATCCATTTCTGTGAGGACAACATTGTTCAAACCAAAAAGATCTGCTGCTTCCCCAACAACAAACCATGGATCAATAAGGACATTAAAGGCCTCCTTAACAGTAAGAAGAGGGCCTTCATGGCTAAGGACCAGGACGGACTCAGGGCTGTCCAGAAGGAGCTGAAGAAGAAGCTGAAGGAGGCCAAGAACAGCTACAGGGAGAAGATCGAGGCTGAGATGGGGCAGGAAAACTCCAGAGAGCTGTGGTGTGAGATGAAATGGATGAAAGGCTTCAACAGACCTGCACCAAGAACTGAGGGAGACCCAGAGTTTGCTTCTGAGCTGAACCTATTCTTCAATAGGTTTGACACAACCCCCACCCTGGTGAACTCAGTGAGTGGATCTGGGTCTTCATCCTCCATCCCAGCCCACTCATACCTTTGCAGGAGACTCTTTTAGAGGCTGGTTCTTCTGCACCTGAGGACTCTGCTCACTGCTTTCCAGGATCCCCTGTTTGCATACCATCAGCGTGGAGGATGCCATCATCTTCCTCACCCACAGGGCCCTGTCACACCCGGAGAGACCAGGGGGCACTGTGAGAGTCATGTTCTTTGACTTCTCCAGTGCCTTCAACACCATCAGGCCCTGCTTCCTGGGGGAAAAGCTACTGGAGATGCAACTGCACCCCGACACCACAGCCTGGATCTTGGACTATATCACGGGCCGGCCACAGTATGTAAGGGTAGATGGCTGTGCCTCTGAGGTGGTAACAAGCAACACCAGAGTACCCCAAGGAGGTTCTGGTGCCCTTCCTCTTCACCCTCTTCACTTCAGACTTCTGGTTCAACTCTGGCTCCTGTCACCTCCAGAAGTTTACTGACGACTCCTCCATTGTTAGATGTATCATTGACAATGACGAGGGGGAGTACAGAGGACTGATCGAGAGCTTTGTCACATGGTGTGACAGCAACAATCTGAAGTGGACTACCGGAGGAACAGGAGGTCCCCTGCCCCCATCAGCTTCCAGGGGGAGGAAGTGGAGAGGGTGGACCCATACTGGTACCTTGGGGTCCTCATCAACATCAAACTGGTCCCACAACACAGACGTCCTCTTCAGGAAGGGACAGAGCAGGCTGTTCTTCCTAAAGAGACTCGGGTTGTTTGGCGTCTGCAGCAGGCTCCCGAAGACCTTCTACCAGTCTGTGGTGACCAGCGCACTCTTCTTTGCTGTGGTGTGCTGGTGGGGCGGCATCAAGACTGGTGAGGTCAACAGGCTCAATAAATTGGTGAAGAAGGCCTGCTCTGTAAAGGACTTTCAATTGGACACTCTGGAGACCGGGGCTGAGAGGAGGATCAAGAACAAAACCAGGGCGGTCCTAAACAACCCCTCTCACCCTCTCCACGACAAGCTGTGGGACATGGGCAGCTCATTCAGCCAATGCATCATCCCCCCCCAGAAGCAGAACTGAGTGCCCACCGAGCGTCCTTTGTGCCCACCGCCATCAGACTTTTCAACAGCGGTGGAGGCCACAGTCTGTCACTGCACTGACACCCTCCCCCACGCACACACAAAAATCTTTCTACGCTGTACTCTGTACTGCACTTTATTTTTTTTCTTCTGTTCCATATCGTTAATATGTTAATAAATATATATCACCTTATTCAACAATATCTCTTACCTCGGTCTACAACTGCACAATACTCCAAGATAAAGCAATTTGCACTGTTATGCTGTTAATTTTTTCTGTAAACACAGAAAACACACTGTGCCACTTAGACACCACTGTCACTTACCTCCATGTACTGCACAGAATACCTCAGTTTTTCCTTAATGTCATTTTTTTACATTATTTATTTTTATCTCCATAACTCTAAATATTTCTTCTTATTCTGTTTTGTTCATCGCTATTTGTACAGTTTATTCATCTACAAATGTTGTATTATATGTTATTTTATTGTATTTTATTTTTATTGACTTTTATTGCATTCTACTTTACCCTTGTACTTACCTGTCAGGGAATTAATCCAAAAGAAACTAACAAAAACAAAGATGCAGGACCCAATTGCAGAAAAATAACCAAAAAGGCTTTATTTAAACTAAAAAGGATCAAAGTCCAGCAAAACAAGTCAAAAAACTGAAGCTCCAAACAGTTCACCAAAAAAGCCAAACTCAAAAACAGAAACTACCTGAAAAGCTCTGGAGAATATGAGGGAGCACACGAGACATGGTGTGGAGGAAGACGAATGACCCAACAAAGAGAACAGGGAAAGCAGAGACTAAATACAACAGGGGAACACCAAGCACAGGTGAAACAATCACACAGGTGGAGGGAATCATCATCATTAGAGACACACAGAAGGGAGGGCAGGAAAACACCACGAGGAACAAAGGGGTTTCAGAATAAAACAGGAAACAGTACACAAAATGGGGATACTTAATCAGGATAACAGGGACAAGACAGTAACACAGGAACAACAGGAGGTCTAAGAGGGGAACAAAATAGAAGATAACAAAACAAGTCAGATCCTGACATAACCCCCTGTAAGCAGCACCTGAATTTAACCTCTGGGGATCAATAAAGTACCATCTACCTATCTACTATTGACAGATAGTTTAGCACCTTGGAGGCTTTCATGCACTAGGACCCCAGGCAGCCAAGGAAGATGATGCTGTGAACACGCAACATCTTCTGACCCTGTCTGCCAAGTTTCTTGCAAGGCCAGATAATCCAACACTCCTACAAGAAAGGTTAGCCTACAAGCATCTGCTGGCTGGAGCCTTCAAGGTAAAATGAGAATTTAATCAAAAAGGTAACTATGAAGCCAGATGAGATTGAAGCAGTGTAATCCTAATAAATGTAAATCCATTAAATGTGTTTCAGAATCAGAGATGGCAAAAGTACCCAGATTCCTTACTTGAATAGAAGTAAAATACCTATGTAAAAAAAAGACTTGAGTTAAAGTAAAAAGTACTGACCCAATTATCTACTCAAGTTAAAGTAAAAAGTACAGGCTCTGAAATGTACTCAAAAGTACTTTTAAACGTAAAAAGTATTTCTATTGCACGACTCACTGGTTGCAAAGCTATTAAACACAGGATAATTTATATGGAATCTACTTTAGCAATGTTATTGTTTGAACAAAAACTACCTGCCTAGCATCCTAATGTACTTCACTATATAGTCCTGTAGGCATTTGTATTGTACACTTAACCTCTTCAGCCCAATAGGACCCAATTTTGGTTCTGCTGGGGCTCAGGGGAAAAGCTCCTCAACATGACAGCACAAGCAGTGAACTGTGCCTTTAAGACTATAGTCTTGATGGCTTTTATTTGACAAATACATATTTTTTTGACCTTTGGCTCAATATGCACTGTTTTTCAAAATCCTCGCCTGACCATATTGTTTTTAACCTCTTTAATTTTTCTCTGCATCACTTTATAACAATAATCCTCTGCAGAGATGATGTAAAAATATTTAATTATTCATTTTTAGAGTTTCACAGCCACTCCAGCATCATTTCTAAGAGAGATATTCACAATAAGAAATTGTTTTTGTTTAAGGCGTGGATGAAATTTTCAAATTATTCTGACTTCTATCTTCATTTACTCTGTCCCAGTAACACATATACTGATAATTACACATCTGGACAAATCTCTCAAGTGTTACTTTTATTATGACACCAAAATTATTCAAATAGTATCTTGTGGTTGCAGAGATACACTCTTTTCTTTATGGGTATGGGTTTCGAGCGGAAGGCTGAAAAAAGGGGCTGGGGCTGAACTATGGTGTCACAAATCATGCTCATAGGTCCAACTCTTAATCGACCTTTTTAATAACACTTTTTTTAATTGCACATCAGGCAACAGTTGTTTCTCACTGTGCGGAGTGGCAGACCTGCTCTGACACACACACCACACGCACAGGCTTGCACGAACGCACACACCCACAAACACACACACACACACACACACACACACACACACAGACAGCAGTGTCTCCTCCTGTCTCCTCTGGTTTTTTCTAGTGGGTATACTCTGACATACTCTGATGGATTTTTGTCCTCTTAGGGCCTCAATACACTGAAGACATTTTTGCCACATTTTCACCTGATTTATACACCGTTCAGTGAAAACAGCTCCGAGACCCACCTATGGGTCTCCACCCACAGGTTGAGATCCGCAGCACTAGTAGACTGTATTTGAAGCTTGATCCGTCAAAGACTGTTTTTATATCATGGACAATATGTGATGCAGGAAACCTCGGGATATATTTATCATTTAGAAAACAGTGAGTGAGTGAAAACAGAGGGTCAGAGCTGGACTGATGAGGAATGTTGAGTTTTGATTAATCAAAAGGCTGACTCATCATTTTTTAAGTCTTTGTGTTCACTTAAACAGAGCACATGAGCTATCAAAACACCGTTTGAATGATAAAATCACACAAAGTGACTGATGGCCCTTCACTGTCCCTGCGATGCGTGTCTGTCTGCGTCTTTATGTTTACCGGCATATGGAAGAGCGTGCGCCCAAAGATGTCGAGCGATTGGAGCGAATGGAAAATGTCAGGTCTGTACTCCACAGAGTGGATCGTGGCTGTATCTGACAGCGGAGAATGCATCCTCTTGCACAAAATGGGGCCCCCCATGGATCGTTGGCCCTACGCCCTTTTATTGTATTTTTGTGTAGGTGAAGACAGACCTGAGGAACAGGCTGCAGGGGGACCATCTGGCAGCATGCCTCCTACTTACCATCAATGGGTCACCTCTTGCTGAGTTGCTATACCAAAGAGCATGAGAACTGTTTTTCAGAAAATCTAAAAAAATAAAGTGCTCTCAGCCAGGCTGCAAGCTTTGCCACTAACAGTTAATTGTTCTTTGTTTATGTTTTTCCTGTTCTGAAAAAAACTAAATATAGTTATTCACACGAATTCTTATTTGTCCTGATATAAAACAAATTTGCTGCTGCAGCGAAGCAGCAGTGGTGCGGAGTGGTACGGCAGTCCGCCTCCCATGCAGCCCACCACCACAGCTTCAAAAAATCCTAGGGGGACACCCTGATCAAAATAAATAAGACATTATATGCCTGATCTACTAAGACCCAAAATAACTGGTGCTACATTGCATGTCCAAACTAAAAAATTGCATGTGCTATTAGTGGGCGTGTTGCAGGTGATCTACTACCACTGCATGCACAATTGATAACAGGAGCACAAGTGGTGCGGACCGCCCTCTTTAAAGGAGGATTTTGCGTGTGCTACCGGCTGTCACCATAGAAAGTTTGGAGAGCAGAATGGCTGCAAATGAAAAATGAAGTTTGGAGTCATGGAGTTAGAGGCAAATGAACACACTTGCAGTAACCTGTTTTGTTGTCTGTTATTTTGACGGACAAGGTCGTCACTTTTCCCTCGTGCCATATTTTATCCGTCATTTTAATTTTCCTATTCTGATGACAGTTAAACATAATCTAAATGATAGGATTCACATAGTTACACAGCTTCATCATCAGTAACCTCTCATGTGAAGAGCAGTCTCACAGTTACACACACAGACTGAGCGGGTACTCTTGCCTTTTACACACTGAGCTCCTAAACTCACTGTCAGTACGTGGAGAGTGTGATGCAGTCAGCTCTGAGTGACAAACAGAGTGATGCTGGCTATGAAGGTTTTTTTTTTTTTTTTTTTTTTACATAGGTTAAATGACCTCCTCCAAGATGAGTGCAAAACAGAGAGGGTTTACTTTAATCGTGCGTCTGCATGAGTGTGATGGCACACTGGATTGTCCCTCTTTTTCCAGTCAATCATAATGACAGACAGCCTCCAAATCTTTCAGTCATTCATCAAAAAATTCAGTCAATGATGGAAAATATTCGGTTAATGCCAACCCTGTTTCTCTCCACAATGACCGCAGCCCTCTGTGCATTATGCTCTGTCTGTTTTGCACCTGCCTTTCAAACATGCTAAATTTAGACGCAAAAACACTGCGTGTAGGCAGTTGCGGGTTTGATAAATCACATTGCGGGTGCTAAATGGTTACATTTGCATCTCCTCCTCCCAGTATTTTGCATGTTCTGATCATCTGCATGTATTCTGCATATTCATAAAGGCAAACGCTAAATGTACTGTGTGTGCTATTTTGCTCATTTGACAGACGCAATCGTCGGTGCACCCTATTAGTTGATCAGCTTTGCACGTGCAATCAAGTTTGCACATGTTTTTCACACACAAACCTTTAGTAGATCAGGACCTTTGAGTATTGTGTCATTTTGGTTCCACTGATCAAGTGATGGCTGAAGTCATCCTTTTTATTGAAGACTCTACTTTTGTTGCCGGGCTTTGTGTGGATATAAAGCAGCAGGTTTGAAAGTTCTGCAGAGACAAAAATGACTAAAACTATGACCCTGACGCAGGAAATGCCTGAAGATCCAGATTCTGAGCCAGGTCGGGTGCAGCTGCCACCAGAGAGCCAGAAAGTGCAGATGCAGTCCCTCAGCTGTTGGAGACACTCTGAGGAAACACAAACAAACCAACAGCTTGGAAGACAACTGCCTCAGTGACCTCTTCCAAAGATATGAATGAGTGCCCCCCTTAATCTTCAGACTCTGCCTCCTTATCAGAGGACATTTTGGTCCGGTTCAGGAGCTCCTCAAAGTGTTCCTTCTCCTGTCCATTTCCCCAGGTCGGGTCAGCAGCCCCCCACCCCTGCTGATAACAGCCTGAGTCCAGCTCTGCCTCCCCTTCCTGAGACGTCAAACGGTTTGCCAGAAAATCTTGGAGGCTGACCCAAAGTCCTTCTCCATGGTCTCTCCACACTCCTCCCACACCCAGTTTTTTGCTTCTTCAACCGCTGAAGCTTCAGTCCTGACAGCTTCCTCCACTGCTGGTTCCACCAGCGGGTGCTCGGGTGCCCTCCACTATAGGCACCAATAACCTTCAGCCCACAGCTGTCAGCAGACGCTTCAACAATGGAGGACATGAACCACTCAGACTCCATGTCCTGGAGGTGACAGTTGAAAACTTTACAGACAGAGGCCTCTGCCAGACGTTCCCAGCTCACCCTAACTACGCCTTTGGGTTTATCAGGTTTACCCAGCAGTCTCCCTAACTACGCCTTTGGGTTTATCAGGTTTACCCAGCAGTCTCCCCCCGCCATCTGATCCAACTCACCACAAGGTGGTGATCAACTGACAGCTCTGCTGCTCTCTTCACAAGAGTGTCCAAAACATACAGATACGGATTGATCAGATGGTCCAACAACAAAGTGATTGATCTTTGGCCTGGTGCTTTGGTACCAAGTACACTGATGGACATTCCCATGTTTGAACAGGGTGTTTGTAATGGACAATCCATGACCAGCACAGAAGTCCAGTAACAAAGCACCACTGTTGAAGTCCCCCAGCAGAGCAATGGAGTTCCCAAGTGGGACCCTTTCCGGACCCTCACCCAGGGCCTCCAGGAAGGCCATGTACTCTGAACTGCTGTTCGATGCATACACACCGTCAACAGTCACAGTCCTCCTCCTTGCACCTTCAGGTTGCAAGGAGGTGACCCTCTTTTTCAAACACTGCCGCGCTCAGCTGGGGGCTTGCGAGTATCCCCACACCAGCCCAGCACCTCTCCCCCTGGGCAACCCTTGAGCAATGGAGCGTCCAGCCCTCTGGAGGAGGTTGGTTCCAGAGCAGATGCTGTGCATGAAAAAGCTCAACAATATCTAGCCGGCATGCTACCTCCCGCACCAGCTCTGGCTCCATCCACACCAGAGAGGTGACGTTCCACATGCCAAAAACCAGTCTTTGTTGACAGGGGTCAGCATATCTAGGGTCCCCCTTCTGACTGCTGCCTGTTCCACAATGCAACCAACCCCCATGCCCATCCCTGCCAGTGGTGAACTCATAGGGAACAAATGTGTCCATGCAAATAAAGTTTTTTCATAGAAGTTTAAGAGGAAACATTCTATCGGTATTTGCATCGACAGATGCTCAAGGTTGCAGGACTGGTAAATTAAATTAAAAAGGGGCATCCATCCTTCCCTATGTCTAATGAATGCTTCCTAATGTATGTTTTGTGCTTGTTTTGTGATGGACACTGTCTGTGGAACAGAAACAGTAAAGAATTACCCCAAGGGGACAATAAAGTCTGAGGTCTGAATAAATAGGGGTTGGGATGTGATTACAGCATCCTTTACAGTGTGAATTCAAACGTGATCTGAGTCAGGGTCTTTAAAAACAAATATTACTTTCCATTGTGTTTGTTTTGAGCTTTCATTTGGGTAAAGTGTTTTATTTAATGAAGCCGTATTTATAAATCTTCAGAATCACTCTGGGATGCTTTTTTTCTCAAGTGTTGTGTTGTTGTTCATTTCTTACATTTTACTGACAGATTTTCAGTGAAACAGATATTTTGGAAAACCTGCTGTACTGATAATTTAATTCCTTAACTTGCATAATTTATACAGACAGAGTCACACCTTTCTTCTCACCTGAAATACCTCTACACTGCAGTAAAGACTGAACATTTGCTTTCAATGCTGAGCCCCCATTATGTGCACTGATAACAGTATGAAGGTCATGTTCCAACCTTTTAACTTGCGAGCAATACAATCACAGTCGGTCACTGAGGGCTGTCTGAAGACCCAACAGGCTTTTCCTGTGGATGTCCAGACTCAAAGAGCATAAAGAGGGAGGCCAAGCAGGAGGAGGTGAAAGAGCAGTGAATGTGTGGAAAGTAACATTTACTGAACTAATACATACTGCAAACTCTATTCATCTCTGGCTGGAGCGAATTGGGATGTCTGGAGATATAAATGGGATTAATATCCCATAATGCTCCTGGAGTCTATATCCCTCTACTCTCTATTTACAAAATCCAACACTGGGCAATATTGCCCTAAAATAGGCAGTGCAGGGTCAAGCAAAGTCAATTAATGGAATCTACATAGTTGATCTGATTTCCATTCAACAGTTTTGTCGGTTGGCTCCTAGATTAGTGAGCTTACCTGTTTGCACCTGGATGCCCTACTGTATGCTGAGGGCTGAGATGAAATCTGTGCACCCTGACTCAGGAAGACCCTTACTGTTAAGCTGCGTTCACACCGAACGCGACTTTGTGACCTCGGTGACCACTCTCCATGTAAAGTCAATGTACAGCCGCAATGGGGCGGGGTTAACCCTCCCGTGACGCGACTGACACATCCTGGGTGACCACGTTGCTCGTCGCTTAGTCGCCAAAGTTGAAAAGTTTGAACTCTCCAGGCAATGTCGCGTGTGGCTGTGTGGCCACAGCCAATCAGCATTGTGTGGGTGTGTGACAGTACCCGTGACAAACAGATTTCGCTCCGGTTCACAGAGTGACAATCCACCTAGATGGGACCGCAGAGAACTCACAGACGGTGCTGCTGCAGGGCCATCAGCTGCAGTGTTTTATGGCTGGTAGGTGAGTGAAAAGGATACAGTTGGAATAGAGTCAGCTAATACATCCTAATATATGATATGATATGACTGTGGTGAAACTCCAGTGGGCGTGATGTCACTGAGCGACGGCAACCAAAATGAGGTATTTTTGGACACGCGACAAGACTTCAGTGGGCGATGCATCTTCAGTCGCAAAGTTGGGTTAGGTGTGAATGCAGCTTTAGTGCTGAAGCACTGAAGGCCCCCCGAAAACTACCACACAATAACAATATACACACTAAAAACCCCTGGGTTCAAAACAACCCAACTCAAGGATAAAAAAGGGACCAACAACTTGTTGGGTATTTTAACCCAGAAAGTTGGGTTATTCAAATTAACCCAATTTCTGGGTTGAATCAATAACCCACTATAAGGGTCAAATCAACCCAACCTCAAGTTGATTTGACTCATAATCTTGTGTGAAATCAAATGCATAAATGCATTAAATTTATGGAGAGCTTCGTTTTTTTCAACCTGGACCCTATTTCTAACACTTTCACACTCTGTCATAACCATTAACTTTAGGTTAAGTGTCTTTTCCAAGGACATATCACCATATGTCACCCGGAGCTGGGCTCGAACCTGCAATCTTCCTATTACTGACCAAGCTCTCTCTAACTGCAACACCAGTGGTGTATGTAAGCATTTATACTACATAATTTCTATACACTCTACCCAAATGCTGGATCAAATCAGTCAACGCTGGCTGTGTCATAGCTGTATCTACAGCTGCGAAAGCTAGCTTGTTATAAAGAGCAATTTTAAAATACGACCATCCTATGAAAATCCTGGCTTAATCCCCTGTCAAGGTTTGGTGGGGGCTCAATGCATAGAAACTGACTGGAAACTTTGTTTTGAACTGGTGCAGTGTCTGGATTCATGGTGGACCACGTCTGCTGACATGCTGACGTTTGAAGTACAAACAACCAGGTGCAGAGTCAACCAGGTATGTTGGTTGATGGTTTTTTACTCAGCGTATGAGTTGCACAAAAATAACCCAAATCCAATATAAATAACCCATAATGGGTAAAACATTTCATTACCCCGCGGTTGGGTAGATGAAATAACCCAGCTGATTTTAGTGTCTAGAGGCTATAGCTCTAATATGGTGAACCATTCAAAAGACATTAAATTATGTACCCTAAAAGTGGTGTTATTATTGTAATGTACATTAGATAGGGTGTGACATTAGCTCATGTTATAAAATATATTTATAGAATTGTTATAGATCAATTTAATACACAGGACTCCAATGGAAACAAACCATAGTGCTTGGGTTTATCATTTTATACTAGCATCCTTTTGTATGAAACTCTACTACTGTGCTTTTTGTGCAAACTGTTGATAAAGCATTCAATCAATCAATCTAACCCAACTTTCTGACCCAATTAATGGGTAACTCTCAGAAAAATAACTCATAACTATTAACCGAGTCAAAAAACCCACAAATCGGGTTAAAATTTATCCCTATAACCCAAGAAATGGGTATGGCTCTGAAAAATAACCCAGAAATATAACCCAACATGTATAGCCCAGGAACTGGGTTGAAGAAATAACCCAAGTGTTTTTAGAGATTAGTCACAGGATAAATGCTCAGGACAGAGTCGGGCACCACGGGGACAGAGGCATAAACCAGGCTTTAGACAATTCGCTTATATCAACAAACAAAGGGCAGTGAAAGCAGGGAGGACGTTGAGGGGAGCTACTGATGTTTGATGACTGAAAAGGCCCAGTAATGTTACCTCATTTTGGACTAATGTGACTCTGCTAGTGCTGCCTGTTGTTAAAAAACTGTTTTTACTCTGCAGCTCACAAACACACTACAGACAGATGACTGAGGCTACTTCATGACGTGTCCTTCAGTGGAAGCTAATCCTGTCCAATCACAGCGCACTGATGCAGAGGAGCACTTCACTGGGACTCCAGAGCTGATCATTCTGATCATTCTGATCATTTATACTTTGCTTTAGTCCATGCACATATGCTCCTGTTCATGCACTCTTTCACTACTTAAGCACATGCACACAAGCTTCTGTTAAATCAAAACTTTATTTTAATTTACAATCATGTAATTATATTTTTGTATTTTTTCTGTTATACTCCTCCATATGTTTAAATCTTTTGCTGTTTCTCCTCTATTGTTACAGTGTTTTGACTTCATGCTATCTATGGTTTCATGTCTTTCCTTCACCTGCTGTGTAAATGGAACAGATGAAACATGAACCTTCTTTGAGATCACTGAAGTACTGATGCCTGGTGGTGTATCAGGTAGTGCTTGTGCCTTACAGCCAGAGGGTTGCTAGCTTGGCTCCTTGGCTGTGCAGGGCTTGTCCGTATGGAGTCTGCATGTTCTACCCCTGCAAGCATGTTCTCTGGTTTCCATCCACAGACCTCAAACATGCTTGTTAGTTTACTTGTTACCTCTAAATTGCCATGAGTGTGTGTGGTTGTCTGTCTCTTTATTATCTCCGCCAAGGAGGTTATGTTTTCGCCGGGTTTGTCTGTTTGTCTGTTAGCAAGATTACACAAAGTTTACTGGATGGATTTACATGAAAATTTTACCAGAGGTGTGGTTTGGTCCAAAGGAAGAAGCCATTACATTTTTGTGCTGATCCGATCCAGATCGACGTCACAAAAAAACACTGAAGTTTATAACAGCAAATCCCATTCATTTACATAATTACTGGAATTGTAGTTTATTTGTCAATGTTTTTCAAGCCTATGTCACTACATTTCCCTGCTTCCTTTGCAATGCCATTGGAGGAATTCTCCACGCTGCTCCATCTGCTATCTCTACTCTGTCTCCAGCATTGTCCCACCCACAGCACCATCCGATTGGTTACACGCTGTGGTTACACGAAGAGCCAGTTCTGCTCACAGACGCAATGGAGAGGAGGACAAGTTTTGTCGATGGAGAAAGCCTGGCGCTGTTCCTGGAGCCTTGGTTTCTAAGATAAATTAAAGCAGCAGACTCTCCCAAAATTGTAATAAACATCCCAGTCCTCTACAACTCACAACTAGTAGTAACATTACTGTGAGCTCATTAATGTTATAGAAACATACGCGGCAGCTCTGTTCGCTCACAGTCCCTCCAGACGTGCCCGTTAATCATTCGAAACAAGGCTGCTGAAAATGTCAATACGGAAATACTCCATCATAGCAGAAGTCTCTGTGTGTGTGTGTGTAAAAACCTAACCCCCAAACTCCATATATAGACAAACGTGCTGCACACCAAAGTGCAGTGGTTTTGCTCTGACCGACAGGCTGGCGACATCAACCACTGGAAGCGCTGCAGCGCTCACATCACCAACATCTGTACAAGCAGCAGCAAACTGGTTCAGTCAACAAGTTACAAGACCCACTACTAACTAGGTCACTCTATTGGATGATATTTATATCAACAATAATCACACTTCTTGCAGATTGATATTTTTCATTCCACAATGTGCTTATAAAATAAATATAGGACTATAGTGTTGGGTGGAAATCACAATTTATGCTTTAGCTGCTTGGCGGAGGTCTGAGTGCTTTTCTAGTGTTATCCCTGTGATTGAATGGTGACCAGTCCAGGGTGTACAACACCTACATGTCATGAATTCTCATTTTAGTTCCCTTATCTCCACCCACCTCTCTATCTTTTCCCATGCACACCTCCAACATGGCCTTGGGGGTTGGCTGTTCAACATCAGTCTGGTTTTCTGCTGCTTCAGAGGTTTTTTTCTTGCTGCTGTAACTCTTGCTGATTGTGGCTGAACTTATTTTGGGTTCAGGTCGGGTTTGGAATAAAGATAATTAATAACAATGAAAAAAAGTAAATAAAAAAATAATTCTACATCCATAGAATGAAGGGATGCATGATACTGGATCTTTGCTTGATATGCCAGTATTTCCAAACCCACTCTTGCCGATACAGATACCAACACTGATATTTTATGTCAAGAGCACAAACACAGTAAGACAGTCATTTTGAATTTCTTAAAAGACCCTGAGGGTTATAGAACAAAAAAGTCAAGTGGTAGACCCAAAAATATTTTGAGGGCGCTGAGCCAGAGGATCCAGCTGGCTGTCCATCAAGACACAGGAAATAAGGCCATTACTGGTGCTGACTGCAGCCAAATCAACATCAGACGGCATCTGAGAGGGAAGGGCTTAAAGAACAAAAACCTCTTCAAAGTCCACATCTCCTTCAACGGCACAACTGTCCATTTGGACTTAGAGAGGGAGCACCAAACATGGACACTGAAAGGTGAAGAAAGTTTGATTGCCTGAGGAGAAAAAATGTCACCTTGACAAGGAGATCCACCTGAGATGTTTTCTACACGGCACAGTGGAGGGGGCGCCATCATCATCTGGGCTGCTTTTTCCTTCAGTGGAACAACGGCGCTTCATGACTGAGGGCCATCTTCTGCGTGGTAAGGACTGAGGGCCGTCATCTGCGTGGTAAGGGCTGAGGGCCCTTGTCCTTGTGGTAATGACTGAAGGCCCTCATCTGCGTGGTAAGGACTGAGGGCCCTCTGAGGGCCCTCATCTGTGTGGTAAGGACTGAGGGCCCTTGTCCGTGTGGTAATGACTGAGGGCCCTCATCTGCTTGGTAAGGACTGAGGGCCCTCTGAGGGCCCTCATCTGTGTGATAAGGACTGAGGGCCCTCATCTGTGTGGTAAGGACTGAGGGCCCTCATCTACGTGGTAAGGACTGAGGGCCCTCATCTACGTGGTAAGGACTGAGGGCCCTTGTCCGTGTGATAATGACTGAGGGCCCTTATCTGCGTGGTAAGGACTGAGGGCCCTTGTCTGTGTGATAATGACTGAGGGCCCTTATCTGCGTGGTAAGGACTGAGGGCCCTCATCTGCATGATAATGACAGAGGGTCCTCATCTGTGTGATTAGGACTGAGGGCCCTCGTCTGCGTGGTAATATATATCATCTCTCTTTTGGACCATCCTGCGTGTTCCCCTGATCTAAGTCCAACAGAGGACATTTGGGGTTGCATTGTGAGGGAAGTTTATAAAAATGAACATCAGTTCCAGACAGTGAACGCCCTCCTCTAAGCCATCTTCACAACTTGGAGTAACATTGCCACTAGCCTCGGAATTTTTGACGTGATCAACAAGAATGGTGGAGCGGCTCATTACTGAGTCCTTTTTTGACACTTTTATTTCTGTTTTGAGGGGGTTTGGTTTTTTTTTAGCTGTGGTCCTAAAGTTTTGATCAGCTGATGAACCGCCTGTTTCAGTTTAATTGTGGTTTTCAATAGATTGCTGAAACAATTTTTTTGACTTTTGTTCCCATTTCTTCTTTTCATATTTTGAGGCTCTACTTAGAACCTTCTTAAGATCCAACAGTGTAAATGCAAATTCTTGCAATTTTCTTAAGATTTTGGTCAGGAGTGGATACACTGATTATAAGAACAACTGAAAAAAATAATAAATATCTGCTTGGGGATTAATAAAGTATCTCTAATCTATCTAGCCTCAGAAATTGGATCAAACATTTCAAAGACAGGCTAACAGACATCTTTTATCAAAGGGAATAACTAAATAAGAGCTAAATTACAATTGATATTTTTGCCAGAGCATCGCAGCCCACTGCCAAAGTTGCATTGTGCTGAAAGCAGTGGACACGGGATAAATGCCTTTCCTTCTGTCAAAAGGTTTTTCACTGTAACAACAACAATATGTGATCTTTGACAGTTAATGCATCCATGTGGATGTAGCATTTAAAAATTTGCATCTAGTCAAACCTGAACTGAAACCTAACATGTGAATCCCTTCAAATTATTGAAGGTTAAAACAAATAATTATGTTAAATAAGAAATCAGTGTGCGGACACACCGCTGTAATATGAATAATCTTTATTTTAGATATTTGGTAATAAGTTAATTTATGTTGATCTGACCGAAGCACGTCTGTGTTTTAATATAACTGCACATCTCGATTTCTGCTGATGTCTTTGTTCAACACCCTGCCTCTGTTATCAGGACTGGACTAAAGTGTACCCCCCCAGGCCCCCCACAGTGTCCCTACTGCCTCATCACATGAATGATCGTTTTATTTCCCTTCTCATCATTTCCTCCTGACAACATATTGCACCAACACGAGAACGCCGTCTGGAGGCACAGCATCTTTAACTCCACAGGAAGTTCTAACATTTGTGTGCGTTTATGTGTGTATGTGTAGCTCAGCAGTGTGTATGTGTGTTAGCTCTGTCGTGTGTGTGTGAGCGCTAGTTTAGCCGTATGTGTTTGTGCATTAGCTCAGCCGTTTGTTGGTGTGTGTGCGCGTTAGCTTAGCTGTGTGTGAAAGGCGGAGACAGCAGTAATTTTTCTCCCAGACACACTCAACATATGGAGCCCATTACACCCGTTTATGAGCGCTCACACTACACGCACACAAACACAGACACACAATTCACTCACTTACACAACAGTTAACTCTGCTGCGAGGGTACAACATGCATTTGTCTGTCTCATAGATATAAGAGCATCACTGATGCTCATGTTTAAGAGGCTTTTCAGTACAGGTCATCATATCTGAGTTTTCTCTATGCATATCAGAGTTTTGTCACACACACACACACACACACACACAATCTGCCTTGTCCCACCCCTGCTGCTCTGTCCAGGGGTGCTGCCAGGGATTTTGGGCCCCATGAAAAGAAATCTTACTGGGTTCCCCATAGCCGGCCATAAGGCTGAGGGAAAATTTTGATACTGTTTTACAAAAAAATGCATTTTAATGATATTTTTGATTATCATTCTTATATTTGTGAAAAGAACAACATGACAGTTACTTGTCACAGGAAGCACTGAAAATACAATGAAATTATTTAGAGTCAATTATTTGCTGCAAGACTGATACTCTATATTAAAAGAAACCCATCTCTTTCTTTAAATACTTCAACACAAAATTCTCTTTAGAACAATTACCAGAAAATACAAAACTTAAATACAAAATAACCTCTTCCATTAAAATGAAATGCAATTATAATCTGTGGAGAAAACACCATCAAAAACAAGATGGCCAATTGCCTTTTATGACATATTGTGAGTTGCACATGTGGCCCCACATTCAGGTTTAATTTATCTCCAAAACTGTGGGCTCACAGGTGATGGCATTAGATTTGTGGTGAAAATAAAAATATATGAGGTGATGTGGTTGTTGCTATTTAATCTTCTGATTTCCAGAAAATGTAAACATTTCTCTGACTGGATTGAGAGCAGTCACCCAGTCTGCATGAACTACAAATGTCCTCTGTTCCTGCTGCAGAGCAGAGTCCCAAACTACTGACCAAACATTATATTTCACAGATAGCTTTGTTAAAATCGTTGGGGGTGGGGGGGTGGGGGGGTTACTGACACACAGCTGCGGCTCCTCTTGATGTGTCTGTGGGGGTGAAACTGACTATGGGCATAGCAGCTTGCTAAACGTTTGCCTGCCTCGATTATTTAACTAAAACAACAGTAAAATGTCAGGAGTTGTCTTCAGAAAAATGAGCCAATATGGGAGAAAAGTGAGCTAGTTCATAAACTATGGACAAAGTTAGGAATAGAGAACAGGCTGATGCTCCAGAACTTTCCATGAACCACGAACAGACCCACCTCGCCTATGGAAGAACTGGGTGACATACTGTTGACCCCTTGCTTCCTTCCTTGTCTGAGCTTAGGGTTGGGAATCTAAAGTATAATGCTGATACGATACGCATCTCGATACAATGTTGCCGATCCAATATATTAAAGATACATGTGTGGCATTTTACGATGCAATACGATACCATTCACACCCAAATCACGATACAGAGCAAAAGGATGATCTAATTACACAAAGTTCATGTGGAAATGTAAAAGAGGATGCTGTGCAATTCACTGAGTTTGATTATTTATTTACCAAGTAAAACCATACTTTTCACAATCTGGCTTTTCTCTTAGAGTCTGAGTGCCTGATTTTAGTTTACAGTGCAGTGCCATTTTCAAACATATGACACATGTTTAAGTATCCTCAAGATAAACAGGAAAATATAAGTGCAATATTTATATCTATATCTATATCTATCGCTCTCTCTCTCTCTCTATATATATATATAAATATATATATATGTATATATATGTATATATATACATATAAAAATATATATACATATATGTATATATATGCGTGTGTGTGTGTTCATATATATATATTTATATATCTACATATATATATGAACACACACACACAAATATATACATATATGTGTGTATGTTCATATATATATATATATACACATATATACATATACATATATACATATAAAAACATATACACATATATACATATATGTGTATAGAGAGAGAGAGAGAAAGAGAAATGTTTTGCAAAACATATAAACTTCATGTTATCAGTAAACTGTATATAAAATATATGTGTAACTCTAAGTTTATTACTGAGTGCAATAATTTTTTGTTGGTATTATAATTGTATTATGGGCCTCTCTAGGCCCCTGTCAATCATGGGCCCCTAGAATCCTTCTCCTTGTCCTCCCCTATTCGGCACCCCTGCCTCTGTCCCGCTCTTAAGCCCTTTTCACCCTGCTGTGCGGTACCTATCCTGAAAACCACCTCCCAGCCGACGTTTTTAAAAGTGCCTGCTGCTGCTGCAGTACAACGTAGGGTACGAGGCAGCAGTGATGTAGAGGTGATTTGGTGAACATCACAGCAGAGCCGCCCAAAAGTCCTTCATAACACTCCCTCCCCAAAAACACTTAGGAGAAATGTTGTCCCATGCCCAGTTTTTCTTCTGGTTATCTTTATACGAAGGTAGGGCCGTGTTGCAGAGCTCCTCCATTGCTTGTGTTGACCCGCAAAACCTGCTATTTCTGAGTTCTCTCCCTCCTTCCATGTGATTGGCTGCTAGGCGGCTGCCGCCAGAAAGTTCAACACTCCGGACTCTGAGTGTCAGGGCAAAATCTGTGTGCGTTCATGTAGGCGGCAACTGCTTCTGGGCCCTACTGCCGTGGTTAAAACTGCTTCCCGTCTGCCGCCCATCCCGCATTAAAATGACTGGAGGTGGCATGTTGCCGCGCGGCGGTGTGAAAAGGGCTTTCGTGTCATAGGTATAAGGGGCAGTAAATTACCCTGCAGTGCGCTATTCACCAGATCACGTTTAATTCTCTGTCACTTCCTCCATGGGGACCACATACATTAGGACATTTACACCCAGTTTTAAACAACACAATATTCCATACATGCACATGGGACGGTGTGTTCAGAGCTCAAGACCTGCGTCATTTGTCAGGACAGTGTGAGCAGAGATATTCAGATGCTTGTGTGATCACATCGAACTTCAGAGGCAGAGCAAATATGAGGGCCAGTCATCATCAGCTGGCTTCATGAGCTGGAACAGCAGCGTAGATCTGTGGCAGCTCCCAGTCCCACGAGCTGTGAGGCCTGAATTACCCAACATGTCAGACAGTGTGAGTTTGGGGTGCCCTGGCTCAGGTGGGAGCAGTAAGACTATTGTGTTAACAATGTTTGTGGGTGTTTCTGCTCTTGAGTGCTGAACGTGATTTTATTCAGTAAACAGAAGGTTGCAGGTTCAAGCCCAGCTCTGGCTGTCAAACGGCAATTAGTCCTTGGGCAAGACACTTGACCTCAAGTTGCTTCTACTGCTGAGCCAGTGGCATGAAAATGTATGTAAAAGACAGAGATACTCCAGAGTGTATGTCAGCGAATGAGAGGGTGAATGAGAGAGTGAATCAAAGAGTGAATGAGAGAGTGAATGAAAGAATGAATGAGAGAGTGAATGAGTGAGTGAATGAAAGAGTGAATGAAAGAGTGAATGAGAGAGGAAATAAGAGGGTGAATGAGAGGGTGAATGAAAGATTAAATGAGAGAGTGAATGAGAGAGTGAATGAGAGTGACTGAGAGAGTGAATGAAAGAGTGAATGAAAGAGTGAATGAAAGAGTGAATAAGAGGGTGAATGAGAGGGTGAATGAAAGATTAAATGAGAGAGTGAATGAGAGAGTGAATAAAAGAGTAAATGAGAGAGTGAATGAATGAAATAGTGAATGAAAGAGTGAATGAGAGAGGAAATGAGAGAGTGAATGAGAGACTGAATAAAAGAGTGAATGAAAGAGTGAATGAGAGAGGAAATGAGAGAGTGAATAAGAGAGTGAATGAGAGAGTGAACGAAAGAGTGAATGAAAAAGTGAATGAGAGAGTAAATGAGAGAGTGAATGAGAGAGTGAATGAGAGAGTGAATGAAAGAGTAAATGAAAGAGTAAATTAGAGAGGAAATGAGGGAAAGAGTGAAAGAGTGAATGAGAGGGTGAATGGGAGGGTGAATGAGAGTGAAAGAGAGGTTGAATGAGAGTGAATGAGAGAGTGAACAAAAGTGGGAATGAAACAGTGAATGAGAGAGGAAATGAGAGAGTGAATGAAAGAGTGAATGAGAGGGTGAATGGGAGGGTGAATGAGAGAGTGAATGAGAGAGTAAATGAAAGAGTGAAAGAGAGAGGAAATGAGAGAGTGAATGAAAGAGTGAATGAAAAAGTTAATGAGAGAGTAAATGAAAGAGTGAATGAGAGAGTGAATGAGAGAGTGAATATGAGAGTGAATGAAAGAGTGAATGAAAGAAAGAATGAGAGAGTGAATGAGAGAGTTAATGAGAGAGTGAATGAAAAAGTGAATGAGAGAGTGAATGAGAGAGTGAATATGAGAGTGAATGATAGAGTGAATGAAGGAATGAATGAAAGAGTGAATGAGAGAGTGATTGAGAGAGTAAATGAAAGTGTGAATGAAAGAGTGAATGAGAGGGTGAATGAAAAAGTTAATGAGAGAGTGAATGAGAGAGTGAATATGAGAGTGAATGAAAGAGTGAATGGAAGAGTGATTGAGAGAGGAAATAAGAGGGTGAATGAGAGGGTGAATGAAAGATTAAATGAGAGAGTGAATGAGAGAGTGAATAAAAGAGTAAATGAGAGAGTGAATGAATGAAATAGTGAATGAAAGAGTGAATGAGAGAGTAAATGAAAGAGTGAATAAAAGAGTGAATGAAAGAGGAAATGAGAGAGGAAATGAGAGAGTGAATGAGAGACTGAATAAAAGAGTGAATGAAAGAGTGAATGAGAGAGAAAATGAGAGAGTGAATAAGAGAGTGAATGAGTGAGTGAACGAAAGAATGAATGAAAGAGTGAATGAGAGAGTAAATGAGAGAGTGAATGAGAGAGTGAATGAGAGAGTGAATGAAAGAGTAAATGAAAGAGTAAATTAGAGAGGAAATGAGGGAGTGAGTGAAAGAGTGAATGAGAGGGTGAATGAAAGAATGAATGAGAGAGTGAATGAGAGAGTGAATGAGAGAGTGAATGAAAGAGTAAATGAAAGAGTAAATTAGAGAGGAAATGAGGGAGTGAGTGAAAGAGTGAATGAGAGAGTGAATAAAAGAGTGAATGAGAGAGTGAATGAAAGAATGAATGAGAGAGTGAATGAGTGAGTGAATGAAAGAGTGAATGAAAGAGTGAATGAGAGAGGAAATAAGAGGGTGAATGAGAGGGTGAATGAAAGATTAAATGAGAGAGTGAATGAGAGAGTGAATGAGAGTGACTGAGAGAGTGAATGAAAGAGTGAATGAAAGAGTGAATGAGAGAGGAAATAAGAGGGTGAATGAGAGGGTGAATGAAAGATTAAATGAGAGAGTGAATGAGAGAGTGAATAAAAGAGTAAACGAGAGAGTGAATGAATGAAATAGTGAATGAAAGAGTGAATAAAAGAGTGAATGAAAGAGGAAATGAGAGAGGAAATGAGAGAGTGAATGAGAGACTGAATAAAAGAGTGAATGAAAGAGTGAATGAGAGAGGAAATGAGAGAGTGAATAAGAGAGTGAATGAGAGAGTGAACGAAAGAGTGAATGAAAAAGTGAATGAGAGAGTAAATGAGAGAGTGAATGAGAGAGTGAATGAGAGAGTGAATGAAAGAGTAAATGAAAGAGTAAATTAGAGAGGAAATGAGGGAGTGAGTGAAAGAGTGAATGAGAGGGTGAATGGGAGGGTGAATGAGAGTGAAAGAGAGGTTGAATGAGAGTGAATGAGAGAGTGAACAAAAGTGTGAATGAAACAGTGAATGAGAGAGGAAATGAGAGAGTGAATAGAAGAGTGAATGAGAGGGTGAATGGGAGGGTGAATGAGAGAGTGAATGAGAGAGTAAATGAAAGAGTGAAAGAGAGAGGAAATGAGAGAGTGAATGAAAGAGTGAATGAAAAACTTAATGAGAGAGTGAATGAAAGAGCGAATGAGAGAGTGAATGAGAGAGTGAATATGAGAGTGAATGAAAGAGTGAATGAAAGAAAGAATGAGAGAGTGAATGAGAGAGTTAATGAGAGAGTGAATGAAAGAGTGAATGAGAGAGTGAATGAGAGAGTGAATATGAGAGTGAATGATAGAGTGAATGAAGGAATGAATGAAAGAGTGAATGAGAGAGTGATTGAGAGAGTAAATGAAAGTGTGAATGAAAGAGTGAATGAAAGAGTGAATATGAGAGTTAATGAAAGAGTGATTGAGAGAGGAAATAAGAGAGTGAATGAGAGGGGGAATGAAAGATTAAATGAGAGAGTGAATGAAAGAGTGAATGAGAGAGTAAATGAAAGAGTTAATGAAAGAGTGAATGAAAGAGGAAATGAGAGAGTGAATGAGAGACTGAATAAAAGAGTGAATGAAAGAGTGAATGACAGAGGAAATGAGAGAGTGAACGAAAGAGTGAATGAAAAAGTGAATGAGAGAGGAAATGAGAGAGTGAATGAAAGGGTGAATGAGAGGGTGAATGGGAGGGTGAATGAGAGTAAAAGAGAGGGTGAATGAGAGTGAATGAGAGAGTGAACAAAAGTGTGAATGAGAGAGTGAATGAGAGAGTAAATGAGAGAGTGAATGAGAGAGGAAATGAGAGAGTGAATGAAAGAGTGAATCAAAGAGTGAATGAGAAAGTGAATTAGAGAGAGAATGAAAGAGTGAATGAGAGAGTGAATGAGAGAGGTAATGAGAGAGTGAATGAGAGAGTAAATTAGAGAGGAAATGAGAGAGTGAATGAAAGAAAACATGAGAGAGGAAATGAGAGAGTGAATGAAAGAGTGAATCAAAGAGTGAATGAGAGAGTGAATGGGAGAGTGAATGAGAGAGGTAATGAGAGAGTGAATGAGAGAGTAAATTAGAGAGTAAATAAGAGAGGAAATGAAGTTAGTGAATGAAAGAGTGAATAAATGAATGAAAGATTGAATGAGAGAGGTCATGAAAGAGTGAATGAGAGAGTGAATGAAAGAGTGAATGAGAGAGTGAATGTCAGAGTGAATGGGAGAGTGAATGAGAGTGAATGAAAGAGTAAATGAGAGAGGAAATTAGAGAGTGAATGAGTGAATGAGAGAGGAAATGAGAGAGTGAATGAAAGAGTGAATGAGAGAGTGAATGAGAAGGTGAATGAGAGAGTGAATGAGAGAGTAAATGAAAGAGTGAATGAGAGAGGATATGAGAGATTGAATGAAAGAGTGAATGAAAGAGTGAATGAGAGAGTGAATTAGAGAGAGAATGAAAGAGTGAATGAGAGAGTGAATGAGAGAGGTAATGAGAGAGTGAATGAGAGGGTAAATTAGAGAGGAAATGAGGGAGTGAATGAAAGAATACATGAGAGAGGAAATGAGAGAGTGAATGAAAGAGTGAATCAAAGAGTGAATGAGAGAGTGAATGTCAGAGTGAATGAGAGAGTGAATGGGAGAGTGAATGAAAGAGTGAATGAGAGAGTAAATACGAGAGGAAATGAAGTGAGTGAATGAAAGAGTGAATAAATGAATGAAAGATTGAATGAGAGAGGTCATGAGAGAGCAAATGAAAGAGTGAATGCAAGAGTGAATGAGAGAGTGAATGAGAGTGAATGAGAGGGTGAATGAGAGAGTAAATAAGAGGGTGAATGAGAGAGTGATTGAAAGAGTGAAGGGGAGAGGAAATGATAGAATGAATAAAAGAGTGAATGAAAGAGTGAATGGGAGAGTGAATGAAAGAGTGAATGAGAGGGTGAATGAGACAGTGATTGAAAGAGTGAAGGGGAGAGGAAATGATAGAGTGAATGAAAGAGTGAATGAAAGGAACAGGACAAAAAGTCAGGTATCTCCTCCCTCTCTCCATGTTTATGACCTCTGGAGCAGCTGGACACAGCTCAATGCAGACTGTTGGTCAGGTGGGCATCCCGGTGCAGACTGTTGGTCAGGTGGGCGTCCCGGTGCAGACTGTTGGTCAGGTGGGCGTCCCGGTGCAGACTGTTGGTCAGGTGGGCATCCCGGTGCAGACTGTTGGTCAGGTGGGCGTCCTGGTGCAGACAGGTGGGCGTCCTGGTGCAGACTGTCTCTTTCCCTCCTCATACTTCTTGTCATTCATTTGGAGCTCTCTGCCTTTGGCCAGCAGGGGTGCACAGCCGGTGTGAGAATCTATCTTCAGGCTGAGTGCCTCTCAGGGGTCTACCCTCCAACCAGCATATCAGTTAATGCCTTGATTGGACAACTTTGACTTCAAACTTTAAATCAGTCTGTTGTAAATGAGGACACCTTGATGTTGACAGACCTGCGCTTTGAGTGCACAGCAGGTGTTCACACTTTCAGCTTCAACTGTCATGTCACCTCCCAGCATTTTTCACTCATACTCTCACCTGATTGGTTAGTTAATTGATTGGCTGTCATGGTGACTGATGGTGTTGGTGCTCTTATCCAGCATATCCAAGGTAACGCATTGGAGCGATGCCACAAAGCCCACCAATCAGCATTTCTCAGTGAGCTGCATGAGCAGGAGAGCCCCTGGTTCATTTATCATTGTGATGGTAACTGGTTCAGCTCCCCTGACGCCCACACTTGACCCCATTCAGAGCATTTCTCACTGAAGCTACAGTGTCACTACGCAGGACTGATGTGTGAGCTCCTTGGACCCTCTCATGTGGGCCAATGGAAGTAAAGTAAGTAAAAAATAAAGTCCTGAAATGTCATGATTTCTTCACTAACCCCCGCCTTCATCACCAGAATGAATCAACACTATAACGTTAGTCTGTTGTATGATTTTTTTACAATGCAGCCTGAAACTCAACAAGCAGAAAAATGGTCCTTTCTGAAGTCCTCCTGACACACTGATGCAGCTTTTTGTGTATTCGTGTGTGTGCATCGAATCAAAGAGAAAATCATTAAGTTACTATAAACATAGATTTCTGATGCCATGAGTACAGTGCTCTGGCCATTTTGTTTTTAGGCCTTCACACTGGCTCTAGCCAAAGCCGGATATGCTGGGATTTGGGGTGCATGTATCAGTCTGACAACGCTTTTATAATGGAGTGGTGGAGGAATAAGTCCTGGAGGTGAGTTAGGAGGGCGGGGGGATGGGCTGTTTCAAGGAGCTCCTGTCGCTATCATGAGGGGAGAAGGGAGAAGCCCTGTTACCACAGACATTTTGGGCTCTAATTTCCTGGCGCAACTCAGGGTGGCGCAGCCTGGCGCACCCCACGCAATGGTAATTTCATCCTGCGCACTGCCGTGCGCAGCCAATTTGGCAATTTGGTAGACCGGCTGCGCCGAGGTGGGTGTGACAGCACACCAGGGGGAGGTGTCGAAAGATTCAGCTTGGCGCAGAGACAATTTGGTGCCAAAAAACCGTGCGGAAGGTGCCAGCTCCAACCTGGTCTACTCTCGGCGCAGGAGAGGCGCACCCCGGGCAGTGGTAATTTGGCTGACAGGTGCACAGTGCGCACATGTCACCAAAACCTCACAGGCAGGTGTCCAGAGTGTCAGGCACATTTCAATGCAATAAACAATCACAACAACCACTATTTAATGTAACCGTCTGAACCAGCACATACATTTGTATCTATATTAATTGTCCCGTCACATCTGATGTCAGATCAGAGACGTTTGTCATAACTAACGAGTTCACATCTCTCAGCCAGCCACAAACAGCCACATCATCCGATACAGAGTATCCGGCTTCTCTCATCTCATGAAATTCAAAAGAAAAGAAAAAAGAGAGAGACGCTCTCTGAATAAATGTAAATCACTCGGTGTCTTAAGGATTTGCCTGTGATTGCCCATATTTCTCTGTTTTAATCTTTATTCGTAACGTGATCTAAAAAGATGGAGTACATTATTGCAAGTAGGATGAGGAGGAGATATAATTTCACCTAAGGCGCTGCTATTTGGCGATGACAGACCAGGAATGCAGGTGGATCACAAGCATGATGAATGGATTAGCCTGCTGCTGTATTTCAACATAAGTATAACTTAATTTTGTACTCCTATTTATGACACAGAAATAGATTACATCTGTCCCGTGAGGTGGTCCACACGGTGACGCGCATCGTGGATCCAATGCGCGGCCCGGTGGCCCCTGCACTCTCCCAGTTGCTGCAACAGCGGCTCTGACCTTCTTCTCCACCGAGGTGAAATTGTCACTGCGCCTCGCCCGCGGTGCATTTAAAGATGAGGAGAGGCGTTCATTTTATTGGTGAAGATTACACTCGGGGGTGTTAAACCCACTCAAGTCTTATCTCCTCCCTCTCTGCCATTTGTGCAGGTGGGAGAGACGGAGGCGTGGGTGCGCCTGCCTGCGCCAGACTGCGCCTGGTCTACGAAATTAGAGCCCTTTGTCTTAGTCCAAGTAGGTTCATTATGTCTATGTTGATAATATGCATACTTTCCTTTTTTAACAGACAAGAAAGTTTTTTAGTTCATACCTTTACATGTTTCGACTAAGATCTTCCGTCTTTGTCAGATGTGTCACCTGAGTCACCTAGTGTGACGTGTCCTTTTTCAGCTGATCTTACGGAGGCATGATCATCCTGTCAGATTTGACAGGTCGACCACGTGTCCTGCTGTCCGGTTGCTCCTCCAGGATGGCGTTCCAGGTGTGAGACAGCATGTATGCCCCCTCGTCCCGGTTCATCATACTGTGGGCACGCTTCCTGATTTCAATTGCTTCCATGATCCAGCTTTGGTGTCTCTTGCTTTCTGTGCAGACTTCTGGTGGAGACTCCATAAAATCAGCTGATAAAGGACATGCCACACTAACATCAGGTGACACTTCGGAAGATCTCTGTAGAAACATGTAAAGATATGAAAAAAAGATACATGTCAAACACACCAAAGGGCAAATAAAACAAAAAAGCATGATTTTGGCTCTTTAATGTTTAAGAAAATCATTTCTCGACATACAGTTGTAAGGATTTTGGGGATTTCATCATCTTTAGTCCATAATATCAAAAGATTTAGGGAAATCTCTGCATGGAAGTGGCAAGGCTGAAGACAAAGTTTATCAGTTTGAATGTTTAATACGTTGTCTTTGTAGTGTATTTAATTGAATAAAAGTAAAAAGAAATAATGAACTGTGTTTCGTTTTAATTTACATTTTCACAACAACCCAACTTCATTGGAATTGTAACTTTATATTTCTGGAACGTTCTTGTATGTTCTTGATTTATGAATGTAAAGGCAGATTTTGCCTGTTAGGCTCTGGTGCTTCTGTTGGTTCTACAGTAACCTACATAACAGTGTTTCACTCCTGCTCAGTGTGCAGTGGGGGACCCCATGGGTCTTTACAGGTAACCTACAGATCTACTGAAAACATTAGCAGTCACAGTGCTCTCATTTTCTGTCACTCAGGGTTTCTATAAAATACCAAAATTGAAAAAGAAGGAAGAAGTTGTAACACTTTTAAGACTATATCAGCCAGCTGCTTTAGCAAAGTGGTTTGAAATCAAAATCAGAATCAGTATTGGTATTTATTGCCAAGTACATTTGCAAATACAAAGAATGTGACTTGGTAAATTGGTGCAAAAACAATCAACATAATTAAAACAAGAATAAAAATAAGGGCCAGGATGGATAAAATAAAGTACAAAATAGGTAGAAAAAAGTTCAAAATTGACTTGAGTATGTATATCAAAAATATAGAAAATATACAATAGGCCCAAAAAAGAACAAAAACACAACCCAACAATATATACAAAAGGTGCAGTGAAGGATCTGTACAGATCTGAACACTGAACTTTCTAACAGTATAAATATGATATAAATATACTGTAGATAAAGACACAGTATGACTGTGTGTAAGATTTAAAAAAAAAAACGGAAAAAGCATTATTTTGTCTGAGACTGCAGTTTCATTCACCAATAGTTTTATGATTTGAACTTTAATAGTTCTGGCACTACATAAAGTTTAGTCTTAAGAAAAAAAATCTTAACTAAAATCAGTTTGCTCTGTTTTCCACATGACAGTTTCCAGCCTTGACAGCCTGCGTGTGATCAGGGAGGAGGTATGAAAATACTGACATGAACATGGGACCTTTTCCTAACTGCTACAGCCAGGCCCACCCTTAGCAAAAGAAGTATACTTGAAGTTAATTTTGTTAAGTATACTTGAGTATAATTATAAGTATAGCAGGTATACTACTAAACATGTTCTTGTAGTGTACTAGAAAGTATACTAATTTCATACTTCTTCTGAATAAATTGGAACATTTTTTTTTTTATAAAAGTACACTTTAAGTTTACTTATAATGTCATTTTAAGTTTACAAAAGTACAGTTTCAGGCACACAACAAGTACACTCGTCTATACAGTGGTGTACTAGGTATATACTTCTAGTCCACATTTTAGTTTACTGAAGTATACTCACAGTATACCACAAGTAAATGTGAGCTTCTATGTTAGTTGTCCATCAGTATCAATCAATCAAACTTTATTTATAAAGCACTTTTCATACATAAAATGTAGCACAAAGTGCTGAACATTCAAGTACACAAGCAGATAAGAGTCAGGGGATACAAAATAAAATACAAAACCCCTCTACCCTCCCAACCCACATTTAATACAGATAGCCACCCAAGCACTCACACACTGGGACACTAAGTCAGGACTATTCAACAGCCACAGAGGACTGAGGA
This sequence comes from Cetoscarus ocellatus, assembly GCA_037902135.1. Taxonomy (NCBI): domain Eukaryota; kingdom Metazoa; phylum Chordata; class Actinopteri; order Labriformes; family Labridae; genus Cetoscarus; species Cetoscarus ocellatus. The sequence goes on from JBAMNC010001520.1 coordinate 726,146, forward strand.
AATGCTGTCTTGAATTAAAGGCAGGATTGGTAATCAGATTTAGATACACTTTTTGTTATACCGGTTAAAATGATCGTTACATCCCAATCAATGCATGATGTGTTCTTAAAACAGAGTGAAAAATAACCGCTGTCTACAGCAGGAGTAAAACAGGGAAAACACCAACCAATCACAGCGATTCGGACCGAATTTATTAAACCAATCAAATCCTGTACTGCCGTTCTGCTCACCTTCTGCGCGTACACTTTGCCGGCGATTACTGGTAACCGCTCCTCCTGCTAACAGAGGAAGAGAAGAAAGATGGAGGCAGAGAAGGCCGAAACAAAAAAGAATTTGGACAAAGCCAGGGCAAAAATGAGAGTCAACATGGGGTTGTGAGGACTAATTAACTTGCCATGTTTGTTTGTTTGTCTTTTTAACTTCAATATGATAATGTTTTGGTGTTTTCTTACCGCTGAGTGAGACATGACTTGGCGTAGTACAAAACAAACACGATGTGCTGAGGACCGGTTTTGAGTTGGTGGTTTTATATCAGACATATGGTCGTGAATCAGCGCTTGTGCATGTGAGCGAGGGCGTCATTTTGGAGGAGCTCCAGGGGGGGATGGAGGAGCTAGACGGAGTCCTGAGGAGATGCTACAGTCAAATTCATGCTAGTTTTCCGTGACTACCAACCCTGCCTTTAAAATGAGGAAACACAAGCGCTAAGGCTAAACTGATAAAACCATGGTAAGATACAATAAAGGTAATAAAGTGTTAAAAGTTAGTTAAAATAAAACTGTTTTAAAACCAAACAGCAAAAAGACATAAATTAAAAGTGTTGAAACATAAGATAGTAACTCTGAAACTAAAATGGAGTAAAACACAAACAATGCAGATTAAGAGAGTAAAACAAAATTCAGCTAAAAGCCAGATTAAAAAGGTAGGTCTTGAGTTTGCCTTTAAAAATGTGAACAGTAGGTGCTGCTCTCAGGTCCTCAGGTAGACTGCTCCACAGATGGGGGCCGTAATATTGAAATGATGCTTCACCGTATGTTTTAGACTTTACTTTGGGAACAGTTAGAAGACCACTACCTGAAGACCTGAGGGCTCTACCAGGCTCATATGGTCAAAGCAAATTAGATAAATAAGAAGGACAAGACCATAAAGAGATTTAAAAACCAATAAAAGAACCTTAAAATCTATTCTAAGAGATACAGGTAGCCAATACCCAGACTGGGTTAGTGTGGGCTCTCCTTCTGGTCTTCGTCAGCATGCATGGTGCTGAATTTTGAAAGAGCTGAAGCTGTGGATGTTCTTTTTAGGAAGACCAGAAAGAAGAGCGTTACAATCATCAATTCTACAGGTGATTAAAGCATGAATAAGAGTCTCTGCATTGGCTTGAGAGAGAAACTGGCACACTCTGGAGATGATATTTAAATGATAAAAAGCCTTTTTGGTAACATTTATGTATGCCTCAAAACTGAGATTAAGATCAAATGTAACACCCAAATTTTTAACTTGTTGGCAAGGATTAAAAGACAGTGTTTGGAGTTTCTTCTCCAGTTTCTCTCTCTCTGGACCGGTACCAATGACTAAAACCTGAGTTTTGTCCTGGTTGAGATACGAAAAGTTGTTTGCCATCCAGGACTGGATGGCTAAAATACAGTTAAAAAGGGAATCAATGGGCCCTGGGTCATCAGGAGACACAGTGATTTAAAGCTGAGTGTCATCAGCATAGCTGTGAAAGTTAATGCTGTGTCTCCTGATGACATCTCCTAAAGGTAACATGTAGAGATTAAAAAGTGTTGGACCTAAAATTGAGCCCTGGGGAACGCCACATTTCATTTCATAGTTTCTTGATGAACGTTACCCCATGCTTACATAAAATTTCCTGCCATTGAGATAAGTTTGGGACCAGTTAAAAACAGTACCAGAGATGCCAATGAGGTTGTGGAGTCTGTTTAGAAGAACTGTGTGATCGACCGTGTCGAAGGCTGCACTCAGGTCCAACAGAACTAAAACAGAGATCAATCTTTTGTCCATGTTGGACCTGAGGTCACTTACCATTCTGACCAATGCTGTCTCTGTACTGTGATTTTTTCTAAAACCAGACTGAAATAAGTCACAGATATTTTTAGAAGAAATGAAATCCTTTAACTGATTCAAAACAATCTTTCCTAAAACTTTGCTTAAAAATGGCAGGTTGGATACGGGTCTGTAGTTATCAGGTGCTGCTGTATCTAAGTTGTTTCTCTTCAGAAGGGGTCTGACACAGGCTGTCTTCAGGGCAGTGGGAAAGACCCCTGTCTGAAGAGAATAATTTACAATATTAATAACATCATCTTTAAAATCACTAAAAGAGATTTTAAAAAGGAATGTAGGGATAGGGTCTGAAACACATGTCACTGGTCTAAGCTGGGAGACAACCTTTTCAAGTACCGTAGCATCAACCAGGACAAACCTCTCCAGTGTTTCCTCATTTAAAAGCACAGACTCAGAAGAGTTTAAATGACCAGGCTTACAAAAGAAGTAAGATAGCGTTTCCTGACAGTATGCTCTGGGATGTCCTGCTGGATAAAATCCTTTACATTAAAATACACACAGAAATGGTCGGACAAGCCTTTATCCACAACAGGAGACACAGTAGCTGTTAATCCATATGTTATTATTGTGGGTGGGGCCTGACACATGCTGGTTAAAATTCATACAGTTAATTAGATGTAAATATTCACAGCTAAAAGAATCTGACTGATTGTCTAAGTGAATACTGAAATCTCCGAGGACAATAATTCTACTATTTTGAATGAATGATGGATAACAGCTCGGAGAATTCACTGATAGAGGAGGAGCATCTTTTGGGTGTGTATTGGAGGACTGCTAAAAACAAAGAAATGATATTCACATAAAATAAAATCACCAAATAGAACCTATATAAAACCTTGTGAAGCTAAAAGAATTGATGCAGTCCACCCACTCAATCTACCATTTCTAAAAGAATATAAATAATTAAAACCAGGTGGAGAAGCTTCATTGAGAGCTGCAGGTCCATCTGTGCCGAGCCATGTCTCAGTTAAAAACATAAAATCAATATTGTTATCTAAAATCAGGTTATTAATTAACAAAGTCTTGTTTAAACGAGAACATACATTTAAAAGTGCCATGCTGAGTGTCCTCTCTGTTTGTGGGAGATGAGCTGGGGGATGGTGTGTGGTTATAATTGGGTCTGGAGTATGGTTTTATGGTGTGATGTCTGGTGTTGGTGATCATGGGAATAGGGGGTCCATGGGTGGAGGGAGATGGTGCTGTGGGTGATGTGGGTGGCTGAGAGTCAGAGCCTACAGATCGGTTGTTTTGGGTGATGTTTAAAGTTTACCGGTGTGGATATTTACTTTGGGACTGACGGAGCGGGATGGATCCTGGCTCCTCATACACAGTTATTGTTGTAACTGGGGACCCAATGACCCTGGTGCTTGAACCCAGGGGACATCAATAGGAGTGGGACTGATCCGAGGAAGATGATGGGGGTGTTGTGATTTGATTACCAGAGAGTATAACACATGGGTGGAGGATGCTGCAGAAAATGTTTCCTGTGAGCAGCTTTGCCCCCAGCCAGTTGGGATGAACACCATCACCCCTGAAACGCTCTCCTGGTCAAAGTTGCCTACGTAGTTTACGCCATGAGCAGCTGATGACAGCCAGGTGTACAACGTCCACAGCCGGATATATGGATGTGACAACAGATCTCTGAAGTGTAGAGATTAGGTGGACAAAGTCGTGCTTCAGGAGCTCAGACTGCTGTCTGTGGATGTTGTTTGTACCCACATGGATGATGGTAAATGATAAATGGACTTGAGCTTATATAGCGCCTTTCTAGTCTTTTGACTACTCAAAGCTGCTTTACACCGCAGGTCACACTTACCCATTCACACCCATTCGCTCTCACATTCACTCTCACTCACACTGATGGTTCAGAGTTTCTATGTTAGTTATCCATCAGTATCAGCTAACACTTTCACGCCCTTTCACGCCACTGACGCAGCAGTGGGAGCAGTGGGAGACGCCCCATGACTGATGTGATTCCTGGTCTGGTCCCAGTAACATCAGTGACTTTGGTGGGGATGTCATAGACTGTGGCTCTGGGAAAACATCGGACATTCCAGATGATGGAGTCTCCTATCACCAGGGTTGTAGGCTGATGTGTGGCTCACCTGGCAGGACTGGGCTCCTTCCCCTGGATGAGGTGGGCCACAGCATTGTGCAGTGTCCTGCTGCTCGTATTCGGGCGGGCAGAGGCTCCGAGCCTCGGTGGAGCCTGAACAGAACTGGCAGGAGGCTCTTTTTCAGCTTTCCCAGCGCCTTGAACCTGTTTCCCAGTCGAATGGTCTCTGAGGGAGGAGTACAGCCAGATGGAGGGGTTCAGGAGTTGATCTGACCAGGCTTCCTACCCCGAATGAAAGTCCAGGGTTCCATGGAGGCGGATGTGGAACAGTTGCGAACCTTCGGTTTCTCACCAAGTCGAGGCCAATCCTGGTCATACTACTGGATGAAGTCTATGATGGGCTGCACTGGGTCGGAGATGAAAGAGGGACAAAGCCAGGGCAGAGTAGTGTTGTTGTCGGCGAGGCAGGAGGCCAAAGAGTCCAGCAGACGTTCAGAGTCTTGGATTTGGTAAAGGGTGGAAATCCAACCCTCCAGTTTGGCTATTTTCTGGGATAACCAAAGCATCCAGCACGGTCCGGTGGAGAGGTAAGAGGAGGCATTTTTCAAGAATTGTACCGGTTGTCAAGGTAAACAATCTCTGTCCCTGTGCGAGAGGTCTGCTCTGCGTGCAGGATCTGATATCTTTAAATCACGGCACAGATAAAACGTCACCTTAGGTATCAGGACAGTCCAAGCCCTAAGAAACTAAAGAGCCATATTCTAGAACGATCTGTCAAAGTCTAGAACAGCGTGTGGCGTCATCAGTTTGTGACATCTGAACATTGTTTAGCTAACAGCTAACACATTCATGCCCATTAACATTTTATCTGCTATACAAAACTGCAACTGGAATCTAATTTCCCAGAGGGAGTCTTCCAAAGGGATTAATAAAGTTCTATCTAATCTAATTGTACTGGTTAAATACTGTTAGTCTAAATTTTAGTTAATTGAAGTGTACTTGAGGTGTACTTTTATAAACTATTTTTTTCCTATTTTACTTGTTGTTATACTTTAAGTACTTGCAGAGATGGCAAGTAACGAAGTACAAATACTTCGTTACTGTACTTAAGTAGATTTTTCAGGTACTTTGTACTTTTAGAAGTATTTATTTCTCTGATGACTTTTTAATTTTACTCAGTTACATTTTCAACATAAATATCTGTACTTTCTACTCCTTACATTTCCAAAAAAGGCTTGTTACTTTATATGTTTAGCCTAAGCAGCTCCGCCCCTCCCTTTACGCAAAACACACACTGTGCGTAGGACCCCATTTTGTGCAAGAAGACGCATTCTCCGTTGTCAGATGCAGCCACGATCCGCTCTGTGGAGTACAGGCCTGATATTTTCAATTTAAAGTGTGGTTTTTACCGTTGTTGTCTGTCGGTAATTTCATTTTGCAGTGCAGCCGATGTTCATGTGTACATTTGATCTAAATGCCTCCCGAACCGCTCAGCGACTTTGAGTGCGCTCTTCCGTGTGCCGGTGAACGTAAAGACGCAGATAGACAATCATCGCAGGAACAGTGAGGGATCATCAGTCACTTTTTGTGATTTTATCATTCAAACGGTGTTTTGACAGCTCATGTGCTCTGTTTAAGTGAACACAAAGACTTAAAAAAGGCGAGTCAGCCTGATGAGTCAAAACTCAACATTCCTCATCAGTCCAGCTCTGACCCTCTGTTTTCACTCACTCATTGTTTTCTAAATGATAAATTCATCCTGAGGTATCCTGCATCACATATTCTCCATGATATAAAAACAGTCTTTGACGGATCAAGCTCCAAATACAGTCTAGTAGTGCTGCGGTTCCCAACCTGTGGGTGGAGGCCCATAAGTGGGTCTCAGAGCTGTTTTCAGTGGACGGAGCATAAATTACATGAAAATGTGGCAAAAATGTCTTCAGTGTATGGAGGCCCTAAGAGGACAAACATCCATCAGAGTATGTCAGAGAATAGCCACTAGAATAAACCAGACGCAGGAGGAGACACTGCTGTCTGTGTGTGTGGGTGTGTGTGTGTGTGTGTGTGTGTGTGTGTGTGTGCAAGCCTGTGCGTGTGGTGTGTGTGTCAGAGCAGGTCTGCCACTCTGCACAGTGAGAAACAACTGTTGCCTGATGTGCTATTAAAAAAAGTGTTATTAAAAAGGTTGATTAAGAGTTGGGCCTATGAGCATGATTTGTGACGCCATAGTTTAGGAGCTAATCCTGGTCCAAAATTCAATGTTCAGAAGTGTGATGTGTTAACCTTAAGTGTACAATACAAATGCCTAAAGGACTCTAGTGAAGTACATTAGGATACTAGGCAGGTAGTTTATGTTCAGACAATAACATTGCTAAAGTAGATTCCATATAAATTATCCTGTGTTTAATAGCTTTGCAGTCATTGAATCGTGCAATAGAAATACTTTTTACTTTTAAAAGTACTTTTGAGTACATTTCAGAGCCTGTACTTTTTACTTTTACTCGAGTAGATAATTGGGTCAGTACTTTTTACTTTAACTCAAGTCTTTTTTTTACATAGGTATTTTATTTCTACTTAAGTAAGGAATCTGGGTACTTTTGCCATCTCGGAGTACTTGTAAGTTGCTTAGCATATTACCTGTAGCATACTATTTATATACTTGAAATATACTTGAATATTGAGAACAAGTCTGACATATTTAACATTTTAAAACATACCATACAGTGTATTTACAACTACCTTTCTAAATCATTAAAGATGTGCATGTCAAAAACAAAGAGCCTCGATGAAATCAAGCCTTCTTTGTTGAAAAAAATGAAAGGAAAAAAGTGCACATCTGCATGTAAAAATGTAAACATAATGGTCTCTCCAACTGAGAACTGATTGAAATACAGCACACATACTGTTTACTGTAAACTCTGAAACTCCAGCACTATATGATCTTGAGCATGGAAGTTTACAACATACCTCAAAGCAAATGTGTGCAGTGAAAAACATTTTTATTCTGCTAAATTAAACTTAAGCACAATGTCTTGACCTTATTCTGTGCATGGATCAAGATATACTAAGTATTTGTGGCAGAAAGAAGTAAAAAGTATACTATACAAGTATAAGTTTTAGTATTAAGGTGTAAGTGTATATCTTAATGTACTCAATCTTAGACTTTTCCATTTACTTTTCAGTAGAAGCCAAGTGTACTTCACTGTACTATTCTTAAGTATATAAAATATAGTATATAAAAAGTAAACTTAAAGCATACTGCCTCAGTTTTAGTATAAAATAAGTATACTCGTAGTACACTTGAATAAACTACTTTTTGCTGAGGGCAGCCTCCCTCACAGCCACAGACGGATTTGATTCAACTTGAAAAGATCAACTTAGGCGACAAACATCAGCCATGAAACCGATAAGAACATCAATATCCCAAAGACAGACCAAGTAAATAAGATGTTTCACGTCAGTTTAAGCCACTTTAACCAAAACCATGGCTCCTTAGTGTTGTTCGGATCTGGTCAGATGAGGAAACACCCTGTTCGGAGTATTACGGTAGGGGCGTGTCTTACGGTAGCGTGGACGGAGGGTGGGCGTGGTTTGTCTTTGTGTATGTGCTGCGCTGTCAGAGTCCTTGCAGCTCTAGCCCGGCACGGCACGGCACGGCACGACACTGTCCAACGTCAGAGACACATATGCTCTGAATGAGGGAGGGACGGGGTGCTGCATCCGCGCTGCCGCTGCACACAAAACAAACCTCCACCCGAGAGCCTGCAGCCTGCTGTCGGCGCCTCTGCCTCGGTCTCGCAGGATTTACCGAGACGGGCGCTGCATCCTCAAGGAGGAGAACCACAGCTGGAGGAGAACCACAGCTGGAGGAGCCTCTGCAGCGGAGGGTCAGGGGCGGAGGGCTCAGGCAGGACCCCGTCCGAGCACCGGGACCCCGCCCGGTCGGCCGGACGCACGGCTGCTCCTTACCTGCTGTGCTGGAGTTCATCGACGGTCAGCTGATCCAGGTAACGTCCTGAAACATGTCCGTGTACTGAGTCACTGAGAAGCCTGTCAGCGTTTGTAAAGTCCTGTCAAATCCCACAGCCTCCAGCTCTCTCGCCTACCTTCACTGTTGATTGAAGGTTTGTTTCCTTTCTACAGCTCCATGCCTGAGGAAACACTTTTAATATTGTTCATTCCTGGAAATGACAAAAAAAACTTGTAGTTCAATAATGCTAATTCAACAAAGAAAAGACTGAATATTTTGCTGCTGGTTTTTTATTGTTACTGCTGTTTGATCCACGTGTGCAGATGGGGTGGCTCTGTGGTGCAGCCGGTAGTGCTGCTGATGCCCTACAGAAAGAAGGTTGGTGGTTGAACCCCCTGAGTCAGTCAGCTCCTTCTTTGTGGGGTGTGTGGAGTTTTCTCTGGCTAATCTGGTTTCCTCCCACAGACGAAAACAACCTTGATGGGTGACTCTAAATTGAACGAAGGTGTGAGCATGTGAGTAAATGGTTGTCCGTCTCTATTTGTCAACCCTGTGATTGGCTGTTGTCTCTTGCTCAATCAGTTGGGATAGGCTCCAGCCCCTCATGAGCCTTAAAGGAAAAGCAGAAGATATGGTTGTTTAGTCTGGAGCTCACTGAATTTAAAGGGACAGGTCAGTATTTCTGCAGTGGGGCTTTATGAGGATCATTTCAACAGGGAAACATTGGGCTCAGCAGGTTTGAGCGCTGGCCCTTTAAGGAAATAACTGGCTTGGTAGCTAGGCTGTACACTGTTGCGGATGGGGTCAAGAGCTCGGCAAACTGTACTGAATTTAGATGAAAACAAAACGTACAAGAACAGTATTGAGGTGATTTCACACCATGCTGTAAATACAAAATACCTTTATGATGCTCTGCTTTCATAAAGCAAGCCCTTTATTGGCAATACTGCAGCACTTGAGTCTCCTGGAGTCAAGTGCAAAAGCTGAACTATCTCTCAAAATCAGCTTCAATAAGTCAAGAATGTATTGCCTATTTCTCCAAGAAATAATCCACCAGAGATGATACAATAATAGTTATGCTTTTTGTTATTCTAAAATACAAACAATATATTGACTTCTGCCATTTGATTTAATTTTAATTCTTCTTAATTTCTTTTGGCTTAGACCTTTATTGGAATGACTTATCAACTATGGTTCACTATTCATCTTGGGCTTTTGTTCATTACTATGTCTTATGCCAGAAAAGTTTTGATTTTCAAAGTAGAAAATGTGGAAATATCAACTCGTTATGAAGAAATGCAGTCAAGGCTAAGGCTGCTTCATCATTTGATGCTAAAGGAGAATTTAATGTTAGAGGAGCTACATCGTTCGATGATGATATAAAATTGTAGCTGTGGTCCTGCAGAGATGTTTTGGCTTTGTATTAGTTATTTTCAGAGATACACCAATATCATGAGGTTGTCATGCCTATTTTGTTCATGAAATTAATATAATTTAAAGCAATATTGTTGTACATAATCATTTACATCATTTCAGTGTTTTTACCCTCAAAGTGCATCCAGCTAAAAACAACAAACCAAAAATTAAGAAGAGCTGCAGCTCAGCCTGAGCCCTCCAGCATGAGGCTAAATTTGTTATTTTGTGCATCCGACCATGACACAGACTTGTTTAAAGGATGTAGTTAGTGTCCATCAAGTGGACAGTGTCCAATGGTTGTCTCAGTTTTTTGGGGTTTTATTCTGAAAGGATCTCTTGGACTGAAGTTTAGGATGTGGCCTCATGTTGCCTTTGTCGTTCTCAGGCTGAAATGACGCGAAGCAAGAGCCTGGTGTGATTGTCTGGAGTCCATTTGACCACAGTGAGCATGCTCCGTAACCATCATGGTGTGTCTAAGAGACATGGGCTGCTCCAATCATTGTGGTGGAACATGTTCAGATCAACAATATTTTTATGGATATGTATCTTTACAAAGGTCTGAATCAATGATATTATACAAAAAAAGAATGAGAACAGAATAAACAACAAGATGCCAGATCATCACCCCCCGCCCCCCCGGTCCGACACATAGTACCATTAGCATGTGAGCCTGATCAAGAAACAAGCAAATAATAATATAATTTCATAAATAAATGTTTAAAAGTGTAAAGTCAAGTCAGAAAAAAACTGCAGTAAATATAAAATGAAGTTAAATTAAAAAATACATGAGGGCAGCATGGTGATGCAGCAGGGAGTGCACATGCCTCACAGCAAGAAGGTCGCTGGTTCGATCCCCATGTTGGGCAGGGCCTTTCTGTGAACTTTGCATGTTCTTCCCGTCCTCCCCGGCTTCCTCCCACTGACCAAAAACATCCTCATTAGGTTGATTGGTGACTGTAAATTGCCCCTAAGGTGTGAGAGTGAGCGTGAATGGTTGCCTGTCTCTCTATGTCACCCTGTGATTGGCTGGCGACCAGTTCAGGGTGTACCCCACCTCTCACCCAATGACAGCTGGGATAGACTCCAGCCCCCCAGCAACCCCGAAAGGGATAAGTGGTATAGAATAGAAAATGACTGAATGAATAAAAGTGCATGCCAATCAGAGTCTGTTTATGTTAAACAGAAAATGTTAGATTGCTCATTCTTTTCTGAAATATGTTTAAAAAATCACTCCAAATGTTCAAACTCTGCTTGTTTGCTCTTCAGGTTCTGCGTCATCTTTCCATGAAGTAAAATCATCAGTCCATTTCTTACATTTTCTTTTTTTTTGGGTGGAGTGGGGTGGTTACTCCTTCCATTGCATTGCTGGACATTTGTTGGTCTATAAGTTTAATTTTATATTTATTAGTTTTAATCTTAGATGTGTCTCCTAAAAGGGAGTGGAGGCTCTGCAGGAGTCGTTGGTTGTACCTGTGAGTACGGAGGTCCTCAGTCCTCCGTCCAAAGTCCTCAGCTGTTTTCTTTTATTGTAAAAAAGTTGACTCCTTTTTGAGAGGAGGCTTAATGTCTCCAAGAACCTGAACCATCCTCTTGACACTCAGATCAAGCTCTGGATTTTAGAGTCCTGTTCCTTCTCCTCCAGTCATAGATGGACTGGAGTCTTCTCGGGGGACTTCTCACTGGCTGATAATGAAGCTTCAGCTTTAGTGCTCATCATGAACTGCCGGCCTCGGTTATCTCAGCGGCCATAAAGTCATCCTGCTAGTAAGTGAGTGTGATAATGCTGTTGGGGGCGGCATGAGCCGATATGCCAGGGCCAAGCCATCCACAGAGGAAGAAGCTACCACTGACTGTGTGTGTGCGTGTGTGTGTTTGTGTTTGGATGAGGAAAGGTTGCCAGTTTTCTCTGTGAGCTGTACCCTTGGTTGTCTGCATTGGTTTGTCTTGTGAGGATAGGGACACACAAACACTCACATCTATTTAGTTGCACACTCTTAGTTGTGCACTCACACACACACACACACACCCCACACACCTACACACACACACACACACTTGTGATGAAGCTGTCTGTTGTGTCTGACAGCTCTTGTGTACACTCGACCTTCAGCAGTGAATCCTTAATGCTGTACATGCGTGCTCCTACATTATTTGTCTTCCAGACTCCGTCAGTGTGTGTGTTTGGTTCAGCATCGGGTAAATGAGGAGGGAGTGTGGCGGGGGGTGGAGGGAGATGAGAGGAGGACAGGGAGGAGGAAGAGACTGCTCTTCAGTGTTTTTTCTGCTGTAATTTGCTTTGACAGCTGCTCCAATGGCTCAGGCTCTGAAGGAGAGCAGAGGAGATAATAAGTATGTGCAGCTTTAATTGGTGAGGAGCTGTGTGCTCAGGCTGGCAGAGCTCTCATACTCCACTCCAGACTTTTTTACTCTCTCCCCTTTCTTATTGTCCAACACCTCCTTTGTTAGTGTGATAAGCCGTACTGAGGGGTTACTTTGTTCTGTGTCTTTTAGGGGTGGGAATCGATAAGATTTTATTAGTACCATTATCCATTCTTTAATGTCAACAAAGCCAATCACATGGCACTCCTGATATTAATGTCTACTCTGTGTAGACAGTTCATTTGGACAGATGCTGGTGTTTAAACTGACACAGACACTGAGCTTTGGGCAGTCAGTTTCATGTATGAAAAATTAATCCACACTTGAATTCTTTTGTTTTTGTCTCCCATAATCACATCCGTGCGCCTTTATTGTTGTTTATGCGGACTGTCTCTGATGAGAGTCAGACCTCCTTGGTTTGCATTAACGACTGTATGAATCGTATAACAGAGATGGTCTGTGTCTCGTGGAGGAACTGATGGACATCAGTGTTTGACACACACTGTGATGTGAATGCAAACAAACTCTGTGCACAAAGAAGAGGAGCATTTAACACTTGACAGTGTCCACAGTGGACCACAGAGGACATCAGACAGCATGATGACTTATTCCACCATAACACCTGTAGACGTGTCCACAGAGAGACTGTCAGTGATGCTGAGAAGAGGAGAGCGGCTTTTTATTCTCCTGCTTGAATGAGCTGGACTAAGTTCTGGGGACTAAACCAGTTCTTGAATCAGTCCATGTTGTTGAGTCCTGTGATGATCTGATGTTGAGCCGCTGAGTGATGTTCACATGTTGATATTTTCATGTGACTCTATGGGATCAAAACATTATTATTAAGTTTGTCATCAGCCTGGTCACCTGGTCGCTGTAATACAGTTATCACTTCTGCTGCTTATACTGCTACAGCAGTGTGATGAGTTAACTCGTCACCCTGTTTGTGTTGGTGCCTGGGTCAACTGTGTCCGCACTGCAAATGGACTGCTCCAGGGGTTGATTGGAAGAGAGCTGAGACCTTCTCTTTCAAACAAGCTTGCTGCGGTTGTTTTCATGGTACCAGGGATCGATTGCTGTGTTCATATATGTTCAAACAAAGAGGGCCAAAAAGGGAACACCCGACTCTCCCTGAGAGATCTAGTCATGAAAACAACCTTGATGAAATTCACACAGCTGGTTCAGTCAACTCCAATCTTGCCTTGGGTCCCACAGGCAAAATTACCCTCACCTGGTAGGTAGTGTGTAAGTAGATGGTGAAAGACATGTTGTCTACATGATAGCATGACATCAGAACAGAAGATGAATGTGACAAAATAAACAAAGGGCAACAACTATAGTATAGCTTCATTTGTGTTTTTTCTATGCATGTGCCTGTTTATGATGAGAATAGAATAGATAGAATAGAATAGAATAGAATAAACCTTTATTCGTCACACATGGGGAAATTTGCAATGTTACAGCAGCAAAACATACAGACTTAAGTATAAAAGTAGCAGTTAGAAGAAGCAAAGGTTGACATTTTTCCCAGAAATCAGCCTTGGAATGACTCAAAATTCAGAGGAGAAGTGTGTGTCCATGGCACCACTGTTGGTATCATGGACACACTCATTGATTCGTGAGATGAAACAAAGACTGTAGCGTGTATGCACTTGTGATGCCTTGGCTTTCAGACCAGACACTGTGTGCTAAGTTTTGGCAGCATTTCCTTGTTGCAACAGCCCTGTCATCATCATGTAAAGCTTCAAGTTTAAATAATTGAGGTTGGTCTGCATACTGCTGACCAACGGTATTAACTTTGTTTGACTAATTATTTTTGTCAACAACCTTTTTTGCCCTGACGAAAACTGGACAGTAACTTATAAAAACAAGAGCACATGGACAAAAACTCAAACTAAATTAACTGACATTTTCATCAACAAATAAAAACTAGACTAAAATGTTTGACAGAGACTTAATCCAATCAGACCTAATTTGGTCATGTAGAAAGTAGGGACAAGTTAGGAATATATCCAATCACAGCTACTTTGGTTGTGTGGAAAGGTTGGATGAGTTAAGAGGGACATCCAATCACAGCTGCCTTAGTTTGGTGGTGGTGGGATAAGTTGTGGAGCGATCCAATCAGAGCTCCTCTCTTTATGAATTGATATATTCATGTAGAGCAGGTTCACTGTTTGTTGTCAGTTCTGGTATTGTAACTGAGATGCTCTGCCAGGTAGCCTAAATAAAGGTGACTGCATTTCACACAAAAGTTCAATTTGTTTCTGTTCATTTAGACATTCAGACTTTACTAGCATTCAATAAAGGGTTATTAGATGTTTGATTTTATCCAAGTGTAAAACATGACTTCAGAAATTCAAGGAAACATAAAAATGCCTTACCCTTTACACTTCATATTTTAGTCCACTAAATTTACAGCAGATTTCATCGACTAAAATGTTGTGACATTTCATCAACTAGAATTTAAACATTATAGATGACTAAATTATGACTAAAACTAAAAGATATTTTAGGCAAATGACTATAACTTTGACTAAATTAAAAAGTGAAAATTAACACTGCTACCAATCAGAGTCAAAAAGGTGAGAACTTTGAGCATGAAAACAGCAAGAAAAGGTTGTAAGCCTGTAATTAATGGCTGTTCCCATAGAAATGAGCATGACTGTCGTCTGCCACAGGTTAAATGAAGGACAAACACTGAAGGCATTCCTCAGTAGAAATATTCTCTTTTTTCCTGACTGCTACATGCTATTTTTGTGCACACATCCCTGCTCTAAATTAATGATGAGCTGATTTTGGAGGTCAAAGGTCATTGTTTAAAACCAGTCCAGCCCAGTGGCTGTTCTTGGGGTGTGGCCACAGGGGCATTTGCCCCATCTGAAATCTAACTGGCTCCCTGAAGTGCCCCTGTCCTGTCACTCATCTGTTGTTTTGCTAGAGAATTACGATCAGATTATAGGTGAATGCAATTCCATGCCCAACCATTGGTGGCAGTAGTGTGCCAAATAGGCAGGTCCGTCAATAAAGCTAACAGAAGAAGACTATCATTTGAATGAATTTAATATGTATGATAAAAAGTGCATCTTTTTGATTATGAAATTGTGAAACATGTTTTTGAATACTATTTTAATTTCCTTTGAAGTTGCTCACATCCTCAAATTTGAAATTGAAATCAGTTTTACTGGTACACTATTTTTTTTTAATGAAAATGCTTGAAAAAGGTGTGACTGGGTGTGCTTTATCATAAATGTGACTGCATGCATGTTGGACAAATACTTGATGGCCCCTCACTTAAAAAAAAATCCTAGATCCGCCACTGGGCCAGCCCCTTCTCTTTGGCCCTCTGTGTTACACTATCATTGTCTCACTAGTGCAAACCTTGAGGAGGTGTTTAATCAACAGCTTTTTGTTATAGTTTTGTAAGCAGCCAGGTTCACGGTGGGCCAGATTAACTGCACTTACAGTCCCTCCAGTAACAGGGAATAATATTTCAAGAGCAGAACAATTTCCTTCAGTAAAAATTAATCCAACATCTTCTACCTCTTTTATGTTTGAAGTAGTCACAGTATGAAATCTGGAGTTTAACAGATGAACTATGTTCAGTCCTTCAGCTCCATACCAAATGCGCCACCATAAAAGTGAAAAATCTTTCTCTCTTAGCTCTTCTCTGAAGCTAATGGAAGTTTTTATGGTCATTCTCTGAATATGAAGAACAATCTTCATGTGCATTTCAGACCATGGACAGTTTTCTACCCTGTTTGTGGTATAAATGTTCTGCCTTTAGTTTTTGTTAATATTTGATTCAAGTGGTTGAAAGGTGAGGTAGGATGAGGCTGTTTCACCTCAAAGGAAGTTGAGAGCCAGTATCAGGGAAATGTAGTCTGAAAGATGTCCGAGACTCGGAGAGCTGTGCAGAATAGACACATTTCAGGTGGACTGTTTAGGGACTCAGTCTGACCTGTGGGGGTGTGCGTGATAGCATGAATTTTAAGTCATGGACCTATTCATGTATCATCATTTGGTCATGTACCTATCCTATCAGTATATCTTTTTAGTTTGCTATCCATGTGTCCTTAGAAAAGCCTCTCACTCAGACTAACACACACACACACACACAATGACAGCATCCACTTGCATCCATGTATCTTTGTACAGACCATGTCATAAACTATGATAATCCACAGTCTGGTATTAAGAATCCTTCATTAAACATCTCACATACTATCAGTGCGTCATATCTCAGTCCTAGAGTGAAAACTTGAATGTTTCCCCTGGGAAAAAAACACTGCAGCACAATTAACAAAAGAAAGTGAAATACTCAACTACCTCAGGATGAAGACTTTTTGGGTTTTTTGGCATTGATTTTATGAGATTAGACATATTAGACAGGAAACACAGGCATTAGGGGCGAGGACTGAACCTTTATACACAGAGCATGCTCTGTGTAGGAGCCATGAATGACCATTATTAAAGCTTTGAAGCAGCATCACTGCTCAACATGTATATGCCAGTACGTGGTAGCTGCTTTACTCAGCTCGACTTTGCTTCTTTTTTGTTGTTGTTTGTTTTGCATCTGGGATTGAACCTAGAGCCTGGCACAGTTTTTTGTATAACTCAGTGGGGTTCAACATGAGCTGAGCTGAGACCAATTGTGGAGGAGACACTGCTGATCCAGTTGAGTACTGCCTCGAGTGGGGAGTATCTGGGGCAGAAATGAAACTAAATTACACTCCCCCATTGTCTGCTCTGTAATGCTGCATGTCTTCCCAAACTTTCCTCTGATTTAGATTGTCTGTGGTTCTGCTGCTTGCAACGCCCTGCAAATGAACAAAACTGATCTCCTCACTATGGTAAACAGAGAGACTATCACCTCTGTTTCCTCCTCTTTTTGTGGAAGGATGACACAGTAGTTTCGCACACTGTACCAGGACCACCCTGCCTACCTTAAAGAGGGACCGAGAAGACTAGACTGTAATGGAAAACTTAGTGGGTAGTATCCAGACCGTACAGGGTTGAGCTGAGTGTAGCAGACACCACAAATGAAAAAGCATGAAAAAGTGCCAACTCTGCTGTTACCCCCCCCCCCCCCCCCCCCCCCAACACACACACACACACACGTTAACACACACACGTTTGTACACAAACACACATTACAGAGTGGACTTTGTCTAATTTTATGATCTTGAGAACTTATTTTTGCTTTATTTTCTCGGTCTCTTCCTTGTCATTGGACACACAGTCAAAAGAATGGTGTCTACCTGCTTGTCATGGACTCAGGAGTGAGGCGAGACACGAAAACAACAAAAATGTTGGAGTGTTCCTTTAAGCTCATACCTGAGTCAGTGAGGGGCCGTGTTTCTCTCATCCTCTCTGCTCGTAGGTTTGGACAGCTGTGTGAAGCTGCTTCTGCTGTGAAAGTCTGATGTCTTGCCATATCTTTTCATCTTGCAAACCCTGTAGTAAACAAACTACAGGTGACCTCTATTTTAAAGAATGTGGAGGGAATACGATGTGCTTGTCGTCTAACTTCAGCTGGAGCTGTCTCAGTGTGTATAAATGGCATTGACACAATGACGTGTTGGAGAGACAAACAGAACATTGAGCCACCTTATCAACATGGAGTGTTAGGATGTTGAAATGATAATTCAATATAAAACAAGTACTAAAACTCTCAAACCCCTGCTGTGCATGGATTTAAACCAGCCATTACTGTTTGTGCTTTGCATCATGGGAAGGTAGTCAAGCAAGGTTAGCCACCAACAAAGTGAGTTGTGTAAGAAACAGGGTCAGCCACCGAATAACGGATAAGCAGATTCACTTCCACCAAGGAGGTTCTGTTTTCACCTGCATCTGTCTGTTTGTCCATCTGTCTGCCTCTGAACTCAAAAAGTTCTCCACAGATTGGAATAACAATTTTCAGGGAATGTTGGTCATGGCCCAAGGAAGAATCCATTAGATGTTGGTGCTGATCCAAAGCCAGATGTGGATCTAGGAGTTTGGTAAGGGATTTGTTAACTTAAGAATTAGGTGTCCACATTTTCAATCATATCTTCACTAACAATGTCAGAAATGCCTTGGAAGAGGTTTGTGCTCTCGGAGCACTTCTAGATATCAGTGTTTGTTACTAAGAATATTAAAGTTAACAAAATCTGCATGAACAAGAGGTCTTCTAACACTTGGCACTGTCAACAGTGGACCACAGAGGACACCAGATAACATGGTAACTTTTTACACAGCAACACCAACAAAGGTGTCAATGATCAGGCAAACTCATCAGGTGCAGCTCTGGTCCTGAGCAGCTCTTATTTCCTCATCAGGATGACAAACTGAGTGATTCAATGAGGATACGGAGTCTTCAGTTTAATGTCAGCAGATCAGATCAAGCAGCTCCAACAGGAGTATGTGAGCAGGGGGAAGATACGGGGAGAGAGAGAATATGTGTGTGTGTGAATCATGGTAATGGCTGTGCCTGCTGCCTGTGTCTGGGGACTGGAGATCAGAGCAAAGGATTGTGGGTGCAGTCTGGTTTCGGTTGACTGGACCAGTCAAGGAGAGAGAGAGAGGGAGAGAGAGAGAGAGACAGAGGGAGACAGATAGAGAGACAAAGAAAGAGAGAGAGAGAGAGGGAGAGTGTCCAAACTATGCACGCAGAGCAGAGCTGGGACACTTCCCTCTCTCTCTGCACATGATCAAAAGGTCCGTTAAGTTCCAGGTTCACTTAGCACAAGCTGATCCTGATTCCTATCACCACAGAGCCTTTCTCAGTAACAGCCTCCGCCCAGAGACAGACCCTCTGAGAAACATCAGAGAAACCTGCCAACTCAAAATCCAAGACCTCCAAAAACTCTCCAGAACTCAGCTGGCATGTACAGACAAAAAGAACAAAGCAGCTTACATTGACAGCTGGAAAAATGTAATTAAGTCCATCCATAAATTAGAATGTTATGGCTTATTGAACAGAGAATATTCTCTGGCAGAATATCTGCTCAACATAAAAAACCCCAAACAGAGACGCACATTAACAATGTTCAGACTCAGCGACCATCAGCTCCAGGTTGAAAAAGGTCACCATGAGAAGGAATGAAAGCCCAAAGAAATGAGAATATATGAACACTGCTCTTCAGGGGAAGTCCAGACTGAGCTCCATTTCCTGCTCTCCTGTCCCCTGTACCAAACTGTGAGAGAGGCTTTCCTAAATCAGGTTACAGCAGCAGACTCTTCATATCAGAGGAAAACATGTGCTGAACTGATGAAACTCTGTTTAGGAGAAGATCCACAGTTTACACACTTAGCTGCTCAATATGTGACACTCTGCCATGAGCTCAGAGAAAAACATCAATGCGGATGATCTGAACCGTTATTAATGTGACAGAATCCTGCTGAACTTCTTTAAGATGAATTGTGTGTAAATATGCCGTTGTCATTACATCTCATTTATTACAAAACTGAATCTAATTGTTCGAATTATGTAAATATTGTATATGATTGTTTATTGTTATGCTTTGGCAACAATGTATTTTTCCATTCATGCCAATAAAGCTTTATTGAATAGCTGTTAACACCAGGTTAAAAAGTTTTTGTATGTCAAGTTGGAGTTCTAGATTACTGTGTTTCAGCATCTCAGAGTTGATGCTGTCTAAGCTTTCCTATTCTTAAGGGTGTTAAGTTTGTGCTGTATCTCTTTGATAGTGATGGGGTAGTCGAGGGCACATTGGTTGTCCTTCACTGTCTTTTCTAGTTTTCTCAGTTTTTCCATCATTAAAACTTGATCATGATTCAGACCATGACACTCTGGGTTTTTATAGAGGTCATCACAGTAATCTTTCCAGATATTTCCATTTTGAATTGAGTTGGTCTCTGTATGTGGCTTTCTGTTGATGTTTTTCCATAATTCCCAAAAGGTGTTTTCATTTATAGCTTCTTCAATTTTGTTGAGTTTTTCTTCCATGTAATGTATTTTTTTCATATACAGGAGTTTTTTGTATTCTTTCAGAGCCTGCAGATATTCAAGCCGTCCCACTGAGTCATTTGGACTCCTGTGTTTTTTCTTGGACAGTTTTCTAATCAGACAAATTCAACTATCAAACACATCTCAAGGATCTTTCTTTTAAACAAGCACTTCATGGATGTTTTGCTGGAGGAAAGCTCTCAGACGCCAACATTTCTATCAGCAGACAACAGTTACAGTTATGTTCATAATAATAGCAGTGTGTTTAAAAAGGTGAGTAAACCTCAAAATTCTTCAAATAAATTTTATTTTAATGAACACAAATGCATTGTGGACACTGCACATTCTATTTCAAAGCAAGAAAATTGGAAAAAGTAACTGAATTTGATAATATTTTACAGAAAGTCAAGAAATATAATGTTAAAAAAATAGCAGTGTTGACATCTTTATTTACAAACTCAAAAATGTAGTGTATAAACTAAGAATTGCTTGATGATTCAACTTTCCTGAGAATCATAAACTAATATTTAGTTGCATAACCACGGTTTCTGATAACTGCTTCACATCTGTGGTGCATGGAGCCTACCAACTTCTGGCACCGGTCAACAGGTATTGAAGCCCAGGACAATTGTACTACGTTCCACAATTGCTCTGCATTTCTTGGTTTTGCCTCATGAACAGCATTTTTTATGTCAGCCCACAAGTTTTCTATGGGATTAAGGTTCGGGGATTGTGCTGGCCACTCCATTACTTGAATTTTGTTTGTCTGGAACCATGATTTTGCTCGCTTGCTGGTGTGTTTGGGGTCATTGTCTTGTTGAAACACCCATTTTAAGGTCATTTCCTCTTCAGCATACGGCAACATGACTTCTTCCAGTATTCTGATGTACTCAAACTGATCCATGATCCCTGGTATGCCATAAACAGGACCAACACCATAGAAGGAGAAACATCCCCATATCATGATGCTTGCACCACCATGCTTCACTGTCTTCACTGTGTACTGTGGCTTGAATTCAGTGTTTTCAGGTCGTCTGACAAACTGTCTGTGGCCCTTAGACCCAAAAAGAACAATCTTACTCTCATCAGTCCACAAAATATTGAGCCATTTCTTTTCAGGCCAGTCAGTGTGTTCTTTGGCAAATTGTAACGGCTTCAGCACATGTCTTTTTTTTAACAATGGGACTTTGCGGGGGCTTCTTGCTGGTGGCTTGGCTTCACATAGACGTGGTCTGATTGTTACAGTACTCACAGGCAACCTTAGATCTTCTCTGATCCTCCTGGAGCTGATCATTGGCTGAGCCTTTGCCATTTTGGTTATTCTCTGATCCATTCGAATAGTCGTTTTTCTTTGTCTTCCTCGCCTTTCTGGTTTTGGCTGCCACTTTAAAGCATTTGATATCATTTTAGCTGAACAGCCTATCATTTTCTGAACTTCTTTATAGGTTTTCCCCTCTTTTATTAACTTCTTAATCAAAGAACACTCTTCTTCTGAACAATGTCTTGAACGACCCATTTTACTCTGTTTTTCAAGGACAAATACACAGCCAGCATGTGCAGCGTCAGTTGTCTTGATCCTTAAATAATGGCCACCTGTTTAACACCTGTTTTTTTCACACAATCAATTACCTTACTAATTGAACTCAGCACTGCTATTTTTTTGAACACGCCCCTTTCAGTTAATGATTCAGTTTCACAGAATCAGCAGCATGCACGTCATGCCTGTTGGGTCTGTTGGTTTTCTATACCTTTACTAAACCTTCTAGAAACTTACTTGCAGTGTAGAAGTTGAAATTCTAACAAAAACAGTGATTTATCTTGCTACTGATGTGGGACTGCTATTATTTTGAACACAACTGTATATTTTGTTTCAACACATTTTTGGATATTCTTTCACACCTTAAGATATCTTTGCCTTTGCCCTTTCTCTGAGAAGAGAGGATGACAGACTTCAGGTCAATTAAAAATGAACAAAGGTAGTGAAAACTAGGGGGACTTTTGATTGTTACTAATGGGAAGAAGACTGATAACAGGAGACATTGTGTAATAGCAATCAAGGAGGGCGGGGCTTGGCACGAGTCAAACTTTCATCGTCATATTTTTAATGGTAATTTGTCTTTGGGATTGAATGATGCTTTAAAAAGATCCTTTGAGTAGTTTTCACTTCTGGCTCAGTTTGTATTTGTCAGAAATTTCATATACAGCAAGGAACCAAAGTTTATAACCTCCTCCCAATTCAACAATAATCTGTGCTTATGTGTGTGTGTGTGTGTGTGTGTGAGAGAGAGAGAGAGAGTAAGAGAGTAATATGTTCTGGTCTGATGGTTTGCTGCACAGACTTAGTCCCAGGTGTCCTCTTCATTCTGATGGATAGCAGACTGCTGGCTCTCTGTCCTTAGTGTCAAACTGTTTTGTGATTGGCTGCCTCCTCTGGAGTCTTTATACTATGGTTCTTGTTGAAAGAGCAGATTTTTAACAAATCAGCAAATAATTATTTGACTGCAACAAGAGTTCCTGTTAGCTCTGAACCTGTTCTACTGTGTATGCGTTGCCTTAGAAAAGCCATATAATGGAAATGATTGTGTTGACCACTGCAAAATACAAAATGGTATAAAGTCTGTACCTAAACAACTCTTTCAAGTCTTAAAATTAGGGACCTGAATCTGTGATTTGCTATTGAATAATTTCCAGGATGCTGACACTTACTTTCATCTCAAACAAATAAGCATGTCAGTTGTAGGTAGTAATCAGATCAATAGAAAAATCAATAGACTAATAAACAGCACTAAGGAATAGCATTTATCAATTACCTGTTAAAGCAAAGCTGTGGTGATGGTAAAATGTATCTGTGAGTTTGTCACCTTTAATCTGTTCTGAAAGTAAAGTTGTCTTCAGAATTTAGATGTTACCAAGCATGTTCATGCACTCTCAGCTTGTGTCCTCATTCGCTGTCATCTTGTACGGCTGATATATGAGATTTTGTGGGGACATTTCTTGCTAGTCATGCTAGCAGGCAATTTGGTTTATTAGCAATTCGAAAAGTCTTTACTTGGTAAACAGAATATTAGTTTCTGCTTTCTTTGTTATCAGGTTATCAGGATTTCAGTTCCATAGGGGTTGTTTCCAATTTCGTTGTAAAATAGGCTTCCTCTAATTGTTTTAGTTTCCTTTCCATTTCAAGTTGTTTGGCAGCTCGCTCCTTTTTCCTCTGACTTTGTATGATATATAATCATACCCCTCATATAAGCTTTATAAGTGTGCCACTCAGTTCTTGGATCAGCATTAGTTTTATCATTAATTTCCAAGAAAAGATCCGTTTGATCTATCAAATACTTAATGAATTTGTCATCCATCAACCAAACTGCATTCAACTTCCATGAGAATAAACGGTCATTAGGTCTCAGGGGTTTAACAACCATAAGCACGGGGGCGTGATCTGACAGAGCAATGTGGCCTATATCAGCATGTTCAAATAAATGTAAAAGAAACCCAGAAACGCGTAGCTGATTGATGGGGCTGAGAATGGAAGGTATATTTCTTTCAGAGTGGATTATAATGCCTACATGCATCTACAAGGTCAAACTCCTTAAGTATGTTTGAAAGAGCCTCAGCGCTTTTTAGATATAAAAGTCCGTGGGGGGGATCAGTCCATAGTTGAACATGTTGCAGAATTAAATTCACCTGCAATTATCATATTTTGGCAGTCCATATCAGCTAGTTGACTAAGGGTGCATTCACACTAGGGGCCCTGTCCCGGATCCAAGCACACTTGAGCCCAAAAGTCCGGTTCATTTTGGTAGTGTGAATGCAAACGAACCGCGCCCAGGGAGGTGGTATCCGGCGCAATTGAAGAGGACTCGGGCACGGTTCGGTTGAGTTGTGAATGCAAGTGCGCTGGGATACGGGACAGAAAGCTGACGCTGCTGCGTGACGTCACGGTTGTCCCTTCTCTCTTTAAACATGATGGCCAAAGGTTCACTTTGGAGCAGCGAAGAAATAAAATTCTTACTTGAAATTTGGGCTAACAAGGACATTCAAAAACCTCAAATTCCACACATAAAAAATCGGAAATTTTTGGCATCATATCTCAAAAACTACTGTCACTTGGGTATGCCAGGTCCACCAATCAACGCCGTGATAAGATAAAGAAGCTCCGGCAGCAGTGTCACAGAGCACAGGACTCGCTACGTAAGTCCAACAGCTCAGCTGATGAAAAGGAAAAGTTTCTTTGGTATGATGCAGTTGATAATATCATCAGCCACAAACCAACAAGTCAGCCTAATGTACTGGAGTCTGAACCCCTATTCCCACCAACACTGTTTACATCTCCTCTGCCATCTGATCCGGTGAGCTGAGGAGGCAACTGGTAGCCTCGTCTTCGTTCTCCTCCGTAGCAGGTTTGGTTACTAGTTATGTGCATATCACCCCCTGCTGTTTCAAACAGAGTAAATATACAAGTGGGCCCGGGCACGGTTCGATGTTGCAAGTGTGAATGCAAGCCAGTAGGGGGGAGGGGGAGGGGGGAACCGTGCCACATCGCGGTTCGAAACAAGTGGGCCTAATGTGAAAGCGCCCTAAGTAAAGATGCATACAATGCCTCGTCTTGGATATTAATGGCATAAATATTTCCCAGTGAAATGTCCTCCCTATGAAACACCCTTTTAACCAGCACATATCTACCTTCAGTGTCTTTGACAGAGGCTGAAACGGTGAAAGGAAAGTTTTTGTGCAATAAAATGATCACACCTCTATTATGGTGGATGGTGATGAAAAAAATATTTGATTGACCCATTCTCTACAGTATTTTTTTATGCTCTTCATCGTTAAAGTGTGTCTCTTGGAGAGAGGCTATTTGAGCTTTATCTTTTTTAAGAGAATTAAGGATAGCCTTCCTTTTTACTACATTTTTGGAGCCGCTAATGTTCCATGTACTTATTTTAACACTTATTAACACCTAATTATGTTATTAAACTCATGTCACATAAAAAATCTAACTGGTACATATAGCTTGGACCAGTCTGCAGCCAGAAAAGCAAAGTAAGTTTTGCATGACAAAATAATGGGTATAAAACCTTAACATGCTCAGAACAGGGTGCATCGCTAGCATATACATGAAAATAAAACAAATTTATAAACAAAGAATAATGAAACTGTACCTAGCTGTACTATTACTCCTAATAAGTACAGCTATGAGGATCAGGAGCAAAGATAAAACGAGAAAAATACAGTTTCCCCTTACTGGACTGACACTGTTGAGGTACCAGTAACAACAGTATTAGTACAGAGACGTAGGTAATCTCAGTACATTTAGCATTTGGAATGTGAAACATAATGCCTTAGATTGCTCAGTGTTAAACATTTATTCCTATAGCAGTCCAAATGCCATTACCTATATAGGCAGAGTGTTATTTCGCTGCTTTCATTTTGTCAATGTAGTCATTGATTTCCTGCATGGTAGAGAACGCAGGGCTGGCCCCATTTGGGTGGGAGACTTTGATGACAGCAGGACACAGAAAGGATCTTATCCCACTTTCTCTCAGCTGTTTGCATGCATTTGCAGACTCCTTCCTCTTCCTCACAACTTCCATGGAGAAATCCTGGTAAAATGACACACTGCCGCCCATGATGTTTAACATGCCTTGGTTTCTGCCGGCAGGTCTCATCTGTGGACCCGTACGGTAGGCTCTTTTGAGCTTCACGCAGTCACATTCCATATTTAGAACTTCTGGGATGTAATTTCCAAAGAAGCTGACCGGCATTTTGCCCTCGGTGCCCTCTTTCAGACCAACAATTCTCAAATTGCTGCTCCTGCTCTGGTTCTCAAAGCCCTCCAGGCAGTCCAGTGCTTCAACCTCCAGGACTTTCACTCGGGGTGTTGGAACAGCTGACAAGTCCTCGAGGTCCGAGACCCGCTGTTCGCCGGTCCCCATCCTCTCAGAGACTTTGCTCACTGGTTTAATTATGTTTGCTAGCTTACTGTCCAGCAATGTTTTTAGTGACCCCGTCCACAACGTGTTTGTCTCGTTGTCTACTCTGCTCTCGTTGTCCTGGTTTGCGCTTGGCTGCACAAAATATGCATCAAGTGACATGAGACTAATGTGCACTGGGTGAGGCTTTAACTGGTAAAACATTAGCTAAAGAATGTAGTTTGTTTCAGTCCAGTCGGGAGCTGAAACTTTCACATCTGCTCAAGTTGATGCATCATGTGATCCCCCACTATTACATTTGTAATGTTTTGTTTTGTTCTTTTTTGCATACAGTAAGATGTGGAGATCGATAAGAATTTTGTTGAACA
Source organism: Cetoscarus ocellatus (assembly GCA_037902135.1). NCBI lineage: Eukaryota > Metazoa > Chordata > Actinopteri > Labriformes > Labridae > Cetoscarus > Cetoscarus ocellatus. Next base: position 752,292 of record JBAMNC010001520.1, read on the forward strand.
TGCAGTGACCCAAAGTTAGCACTGACGCTTGAATTAAAGTTTTCTGCACCAGCAGATGAATAAAATGATGCTGTGTCACAGCTCCCAAAAGGTTTGATAGCAAACATTATTGATATCAGATTTGGCAGATGCTGAACTACAGTATCTTCAGCCTTACTCCGGCCACAGACTGAGAGAAAGACAGGCCCTCATATTGTAAGTGTGGGTGCATATTGCTGCCATCCTTTCAAAGCAGGAGTGTTTTGGTCTTTATCACATGATTTCCAATTGCAGCAGGAGTTTACTCCAGCGTGCTTGCTGTGTGTAATAAAAGATGAACCAAAACTGAAGGTGGGTCAGCCTTAAGACATGCAGCAGTTTGAGTTTGTGTAGGATGTAGCTTTGTTGCCAGTTGATGTTTTTTATTCAAAATGTCAGTCCATGTTACCAATAACGCTGACTTGCAACTGCTGCCTGAATGTCTGCAGCCTTCTGATTGGAGCAACAGAGCGAGGCTGCTGGTTGAGTTTAATTTGCAGTGTGTGCCCACGCATGTGTTTGTGTGTGCTGAGGAGAGACAGAGAGCCAGCCAGGGTTTAAGACCTAATGTGCTTAGAAACACTTTGAATTCCCTCTATCTGACACTGTATATGAGATGCATGTGAGAGCATTATGGGTGTAAAATAACCACAGACTGAGTACTTCAAACCCTTTCCACCTCAGATATGCAGCAGTGATGCAAAGAAGCTTCTCTGTTCTTACGCCTTTAGACCAGGGGTAGGGTGGTCATCAGGAGGTTTGGGACAACTCCAGAATGGCTGACCCATTCCAGGCCACAGCGGGCAGCCATCAAAGTGTCTGTGTTCAAATTTCTGGTGCCATTATTTGTTGTGTCAGTCCTCGGCTGCCATCATGCAAGTAAGTCCAGCCCTGTTCAGACATCAGCAAGAACACTGTCCGAGGGACTAGACCAAATATTTTCAATTTTGAGGAAGAACAAGAGCAACCCCCCTAAATTCGACTGATCCTTTTGATTATTTGTCTCTGATTGGCTCAAGCACCTTTATCATGACCAAAAAGTAAAGCATTTGCAGGTGTAAAACTTAGAGGAAATGAAGAAAAGAGGAGGAAGGTGGAGCAATAAAGGTAAGGATAAAATAGCAAAGAGAAATGGTTGAAGATGCCAGTCAAGTGTCCGACTGACTTTTAAAAAGTCTTGTAGTCTCATGACAGTGTCATAAGTTAAAGTGTGTTGCCTACACAAATAGTCTCAGGACTTTATAAGTTAACAGAGCGTGAAAAAGTCATTAACATTGTTCAACTATGACAGACATAATTAGACATAGTTTTATTATTTACCCTTAAAAACCCAAAATAACAGAGACAGGCTGCTCAGAGATATTTTTCTACTCTCTATCATGTGACACCTGCAAAACTTCCCTAAATTATGCATAAATTCAGCTTATAATGACAGGGACAAGAACTTTATTTAATGATACAACATGACAAATGTATACTGGCAGATCAACATGCTCACGATTTTGTGTGTGTTAAGAGAAAGCCTGGCCTTTTTTGCATGTATCATGATTAAAATTATGCATAGATGTAGTTTGGACCACACAAACATGCACCAGGCATAACAATCCTTAGACATTTTTTGCATGTTTTAGCTTTACTAATTATAGATTGAATTATGTGATAATGAGTGCTGTTGTCATGGTGGATTATGCTGGGTCTGAAATTAATAAAAAATGATTCAAATTAAATAAAATAAAAGGAAGAGCATGGCTTTGACCTACCCTTGGTAAAGTGTTGGGAGATAACTTTGTTTTGATTTGATACAGTACAAAAGAAGATTGATTGATATATTTATCATTTTTCATAAATGTTTTATAACAAAATAGTCCTACAAAATAGAGTTAAAATAATAATAATGATACATTTTTCACATTTTTTGGTTTTAATGGCAAGTCTACCTTTTGGAGTCGATGAGGGACAGACTGATGTCAGTCATGGTAAGAAGCAGGAGGAGGATGAGAACAGAGCAGAAACCAGAAGGAAAACAGGGACAAGTGAGATGTGGGGGGCTGGGCAGGCAATCATATTTCAAGAATTTGTTAGATTTATGTGTATGCGACTGAAGACTGGTGCGTTTTTCCATTTCAGTCAAACATAAACAGGACCCCTGTCTCTACTAGGGCTGAACAATATGGACAAAATTTCATATCTTGATATCGATACGATCCGATATGACTACGGGTTCGATGAAAACCAAGCATTTTTCAGAAAAATAAAAACGGTTTGAAAATAAAAAAGGTTTGTGGTTGGCTGGCCTTAGCGGTGCATTCAAGGGCAATCGTAAAAATGAAATTTGTTGTGACTTCCAGAGCTGTACATGCAGGGCGAGCGCGGGGGAAATCTACATCATTTGTATCTTTGCTTTTTCGATATTAATAGCTTGAATGTTGATATCTCGATATAGATACTATAACGATATATCTTTCAGGCCTAGTCTCTACATATTTATCTTGGTTTCAATGTTAATGATCAATCAATCAATCAATCAGTCAATCAATCTTTATTTGTGTAGCGCCAATTCATAACAAGTGTTACCTCAAGACTTGAATCCATATTTTGTTTAATCTGTATTTGGACCCTCCTTATTTCCAGGCACCTGTTGCACAAAACCAAGATAAGGGATTAAGCTGGGATATCTTGGTTATCCTGGATCAACTAATCCATGTTGCACAGAGGTGGGATAGGGGGAAGTGGGATATGTTTTGACATATGTTACCATGGAGATCTACAGCATGCATAACTTAAACAATTTAATATGTATTGGTCTCTGACCAGCCGGACACTGTCGCCATGTGTGAAGATGGCAGTCTTGTCCCAGTCTATGTGTGAGGGCACTCTGGGGGTCTCTGTCCTCAGGCAGGACACATTGAGGAGGACAGCACAGGCCACAGGGATGTACATGCCCTGTCTGGACCGACCCTCAGGTTTTGGAGACAATGAAAGCGTGCCTTTAGGAGGCCAAAGGTCATTTCTATTCTGACCCCTGTCCGGTCATGAGCATGATTGTACGGCTGCTGTGCCCCCCCGAGGGTCTGTAAACGGTTGAGGAGAAAAGGCTGGCAGGCATACGCTCTGTCCCCCAGCAACACACCTGAGAATTCACCTGTGAAAACAAAATATCATCATCATAACCTCAGAAACAGAGACGTTCTTCACACAGCCATAATGTTAAAGTGGTTATCAACAGAGGCTGTGGGGCTCACCTTGTGATAGGTGCTGGTAGACTGCAGAGGTGATCAGGCAGTCTGCACTGCAGACCACCTGAAACTACAAGATGTAGACCATTAAACCACTCCATGCACATCACAAGCCGTGCACAGTGTTCATTAAATAACAATATCAAAAAGTCATGTTCACCTGAACATTAATGCTGTGAAAGGATTTCCTGTTCACAAATCACCCTCAATGGCACCTGCTGCCATGTCAGCTTTGGCCCAGTCATGTTTCATCTACACACACACACCACACACACACACACACACACACATATACACATGCATGCAGAGCCGTCTGGCCCATTAAGCAATATAGGCGAAGCTAAGGGCACTGTGGCCTCCAGGCGGCACCACAAAATCTGTGAAAAAATTCACTTTCAATATAATTATATTAAAACTAGTTATTTCTGTTAACTCTTAAAATAGAAAAGCTCACAGTGATTCAAATCTTAACACACAGTTATTGCATAGTGTAAATGTAGTTTATGTATAGAGTTATTGTTTGCTAACTGTGTGGTTATTTAAATTGTTTGATGTTGATTTTTGTACTTATAATTTATTACAATTATTATTATTTGTTCACCAATTAAAGGGTTTTTATTTTTTGGTAAGGGTATTTATATTGTATTTCAGAATTTTTTGTATGTGTTCGTAATTTGTTAAGTATGTGAATTTGGTGACACGTTTTCTTATAAATTAAAGACAATGGTTAAAACAGTGCTGTTTGATTTTTTATGTAAGCGTATGTAAATCGCAGATGGAGGAGGGCATCACATAAAATCTCGCCTAGGGCCCCATATTGGGTAGAAACGGCTCTGCTTGCATGCACAAACTCGTGCACACTTGCATACATATAATCCAACAGTATGGGGCATGGAGCATAAGGAGCGGATGTTTCAATTTCAGTTTTACGAGCAATTCAGCAAATTCATAATCAGGGCACAACTATGATTTCGGAGACGTTAATGAACTATTTGGACTGATACTGTGATGTTTCAGTGGAGTATGGAGTGAGTGTCAGTGCAGTACTTACACATTCAGGTGGTCTGCGGTGCTTCCTATCGTTGTTGTATCGCCATGGCAGTGTTTCCTCTTTTTTAATTAGGTCTTTTACCTCCTAATACACCTCCATGAGGACTTCCTGCTCTGATGGAGAGAAGCACGCCCCTCTTGTTGTCATGGTGAATCCGTGATTCTGTGATTGATCGCAGGGTCTGTTTAAGGAATCGCGTGCGCGCACTGATCCAGGATTTGTTACACCTGGCTTGATGAATCCGTGTGCCCTCATCCTCGCTTGGTCTTTTGTGCAGTCAATTAAGCCTGAACCCTCTTGTTTTGGATTCGATGAGCCAGGCTTAGTCATTTATCCTGGATGTCTGAATCCTACTTTTGTGCAACAGGCCCCAGGTTAGCTGTCAGTCCATTAACAAATGCTACAGGTGTTACATGAGTCGTAGGGCAACTGCTGAAAGCACTGCAGGTAAAGCTAAGTAGAGCTTCACTCCTCAACCACACTGTGGGCACGATCTGAGCTGCAGTCAGTTTGAGGGTGAACTCGGCTGGCATTTATCAAAGCTGCCTAAAGGGGGTTTGATTTGAAGCTTCTTGAGTCTTTTGTGATGATCCTCTTGTTTATATGTGTTTGTTTTCTGCTGCACACACACTACTGGTGCCAGTCTCTCTGATGTGTAGACAGCTCAGTGGACCATCCCAACACTGGCAGATGGTGCTCATTGACCTCTACCCTTTCCCTCGCTGTCTGCTCCTTCATCCTCTCTGTCCATCCTCTTCTCTCCTCCTTCTTCCCTCTAACGTTCCCTCAGCTCATCCAGATGAAACATGAGCCGATGCAGATCTTTGCTCTGCTGAGATGCTTCACAATGCTTCCTCTTTCTGTCAATGAATTGCAATGTAAACACACCTCCAAGACGACCACTGCCTTGTTAAAGAAGCTGAGGGTAAAGGTGATGGACTGGCCAAGCATGTCTCCAGACCTGAACCCTGTTGAGCATCTGTGGGCGTCCTCAGAAGGAAGATGGAGGAGACCAAGGTCTCTAACATCCACCAGCTCTCTGATGTGGTTATGGGGGGAGGAAAAGGATTCCAGTGACACCCTGTGAAGCTCTGGTGAACTCCATGGCCAAGAGGGTTAAGGCAGTGCTGAAAAATAATGGTGGCCACAAAAAATATTGACACTTTGGGCCCAATTTGGACACTTTCACTTGGGGGTGTACTCACTTTTGTTGCCAGCAGTTTAGACATTAATGTCTGTGTGTTGAGTTATTTTGAGGGGACAGTAAATTTACACTGTTATACAAACTGGACACTCACTACTGTACACTGTATTAAAGCGTCATTTCCTCGCTGTTGTCCCATGAAAAGATGTAATAAAATATTTGCAGATATGTGAGGGGTGTACTCACTTTTGTGAGATACAGAACATCTATTTTGGCCAGGAGCACAAGAGTGAGCGATGGTGGCTGTAAAATAAATGTAACTGGCACTTCCCTGTCAGTCATCGTCCTCTCAATGCTGATGAGAACAGGCGTCATTCATCCCAACCAATCAAATCAAACCACCCACAGTGTGTAAACATGAGGACTGTCCTGATCCATTCATGATCATCGTATTTTGCTACTTTGTGCAAACAAGACTACAATCACTTTATCCTGCCGAGGGGTTCGGATATTTCTCTGTTTAATTTATGTTCTCCAAATGTCTCGTCCTCTCTGGATGTCAGCAGAGGAGTGATTGTCAATGCTGTTGTCAGATAACTATGAGTGCTCGTGTGTGTGTATGTGTATGCGTGTGTGTGTAAGTGAGTTAGTGTGTGTGTGTTTGTTTGAGTGCTTGTAGCGAATGCATACAATCATCTGATATGAGACTGGAGACGTCTCCTCTCCCTGTCCCAGCTGTCCTGGGATGTGTTTGTAGGAAGGCGTGGGGGTGTCAAGTGTGGGTGTGTGTGTGGGGGTGTGTCTGTGTGTGTGTTTGTTGGGGGGGGGGGGGGGGGGGGGGGTGTTTGTGCATATATGCATTTATGTGTGTGTGAGCAATTATCCCCACTGTTATCTGTGACAGATAGTTATGAGTAGACAGACTGACGCTTTCCCAAGTGTTAGCCTTGGGCAGATGGGGAAGAGACATAAGGGTGTGTGTGTGCCTGCGCATGTGTGTGTGTTTGTGAAGTAGAGATAGATAAAGACATAGAGGTGGAGAGAGGGGAGAGGCTGAGTCTGATCTTCTCCAGTGTTGTCCTGTCCACTCCCCGTGGTGTTGTCACTGCAGAAACATTATTCATAAATCTTATTTATCTCAGGATGGTTTCACAGGAGGCGTGGAGCGGAGCCTCAGTCTTGGTTATTTTATAAGTGCAAACCAGAGACAGGGACTTGACTTGTCCCTCAAAGACTTCAGACTCAACCTGAACTCGAGGTTTGGGACTTGTGCCTAACACTTTTTTCTTGCTTATTAAAACAAATGCAGCCATAATTCTCACTCATCACCCACAACTCCTACTGTGTGAGCAGCTGCCCCCAATGTAGCTCAGCAGCCGCAGAGGGACAGGATAGAGACATGACCTCCACTGGGCTCTGATTGGGATGGACCAGCTGGCTCAGACCACAGGCTTTCACCCCAAATGTTTAGAAGAAGGCCTTTATACACCATTACATACAGTAGAATTACTCCCTCACACTCATTATACTCGACTGTCACAGGTTACCATGACTGAAGTAACAGGGGACATTTACTTTTCATTAAAGGCTGATTTATGACATGAAGCACATTGATTTTCATCAATATCTCTTTCCTTTTATTATCAAGGCAACAATTTGCTTAAAACACAAGACAGACTTGTGTGACAGAGAGAGAAAGCTGAAGTTATGACTGTAGACATGTTTGCAGGGACAAATAAACACTTGATCAGAATAGAAATGTGTCATATTAACATGTCCAAAAGAAGATTCTGATCCAAAAGACCTCTATCAGCAAGTTTTGTTCCAGATGAGGGGGTGGTTTATGCTACGTAACAGCCAAATAAAGACACTTGATATCTTTTGATGGTCAAGCTCCATCATGGTCACTGCATCTTGTGAAAATCAGCTCCATAAACTGATTTAACTGACTTAATGTGCTTTCAGAAATACCTCTGTATATACATCTGTGTATGCTAACCATGTGCAATACTGTGCATAAACTGGTCTGTCTTTGCACAACCTGTGCAGTACAACTGGTGTGGGCAAGAGTGCAATCATACGTTAGCACTTTTATTATGGTGTGCAATATATCAGCACTTTAGCACTTTAGCACTTCAGCACTTTAAACACTGCACTTTGCACATTAAACAGCTCATGCACTTTAACCCTGAGGGTCTCTTTGTTATGGTTCGTCTTGAGCATATCTTTTGTGATGTTGTATGTTTGTCCTGTAATTCAATGTAAATTTCATGTTTTGCTTATCTGTCTTCTTGCTGCCACCTGTTATCGTTGTTTTATGGACTTTATGTATTTTAAGATTGTACATACCTGTACAAATGGAAATTAGCCTGTGGCTATAATCTGGCACATTTACATGCCTATGTTCATTAATGTACATTGTCCTCTATCTAAATAAATAAATAAATAAATAAATACATTTTCAAACTGCCTCATGTTTGGACATGGCTAATGACCTGCACGTAAACTGGTCCACAGGTGTGTTGATGAAATTTTTGATCTGCCTATGGAGAGTCAAAAAACAAGACTGGAAAGATAGCAATGCAACAAGTCTTTATTCTCATGAGAAGGAGACAATACAGAGAAGCACATGGCAGAAAGCAGTTCAGAGTGTTGTCCCACTGAAACAAATATGACGCTCCCTTATATACCCTCTCAAGGAGGCCTCTTGCTTTGGGAGAAGGAGAAAAAACAACACAGTGCACAGCTGTTACCAGCTGTTAATTGGGGTGCAATAAACAGTTGGAGACTCTCCTCATGAGACTCCTAGGTACAATCTCCTGTGTTATTCCAGATCTCTCCCTGACCTCTGTGCCCAGAGGGTGATTTTTGCAGTGGGGTGTGAAACAGGAGAGTTCACCAGGTCATTCACACAGCAGTACAGTTGAAGTTACAAAACTAATCAGGTAAATAATAAATGTATGCAAAAATTCCACCACAGGTGGATGTACAAAAACATTTTCTCCTTGTCCATACACTGAGCACTTTGAAACGAGATGATCCTCTTAAATCACTCTCTCCCTCCCGATCCCTGAACAGTACTTGGATATTTCCTTTGCTTTGAACATGATTAGTGCTTTTTGAATGTCAATAAATTTGAGCAGTTTTGATCTGAAGAAGAATGGGTTTGTATGACCCTGGTATGAGGCCTTATGGATTATCCTTACTGATCTTTTTGGAGCATTTTAAATGAATTCCATGAACTTTTGCAAGTGTTTCCCAAACCTCTACACAGTAATTTAAGCAAGACCAGTGAACAATACAGGATATAAAGTGCGCCATGATCAAGAACCAGCTTTGCCTCATATAATACTTAAATACTTTTTGATAATTTTTCTTTTGTTCATGTTTTATATTAAATTTCCAACTGCACCCTCATGTACTTGTTCAATAACAATGCCATCAATTTGAACTTGGACTTGTTTTTAAACTCTGTTGTTACCAAATAACATATTTTTGTTTTATTCAAGTTTAATGATAATTTATGATTTCAAACCATAATTTTAATTTAGAGAATTCTGTGTGTTCAACAATTCTTGCAAATCTTCCCTGGAACCAAAAATATTTGTGTTTTCAGCAAATAAGACCAACTGCAGGATATTTGAAACAGAGCTTTTGTCATTAAAATAACAAATAAACAGCTTTGGACCCAACACTGACCCCTGGGGTACACTACAAGCGAACAGTCACCCATCTTCACATACTATTGTCTGTTTTTTATTTATTTATTATCCAGTTTAACTAAAACCATGTCATTCTAATTTACTTATTAAAATCAGTTGTATCAAATGCCTTCTGCAGATTAATAAATAGCCCTACAGCATGTTTCTTTTGATCCATTGTTTCTATAAGTGCCAGTGACGTCGAGCTGTTTTTTGAAACCCATATTGACTGTCAGAGTGCAGTTGGTGTTTGTCAGTGATTGTATCTGTTTTTAAGGGCTTTTCCAGAATTTTGGAAAACTGTGGTAATAGTGAAATTGGTTTGTGGTTGGTGAAATGATGTTTGTTGCTAAATGTAGCAGCATCTAGCTGAACTGCCATTAAAATGGGTTTAACTGGTCTAAAAGTATGAATTTATGTAAATGATGTCATTTCTGTTGATGGTTGATGCAGGATAGAGCTCATGGAGTGGAGCAGGTCCACAGCAGCAGGTCATCCATGACTGTTTGTCAAGGTCACACTAATATATGTGTGCTGTTTGCAGGAACTACCATGGATTTAATTTTGTTGATCTCTCTGAAGTTAATATCAGGGACTGTAATGATAATGGAGTGGGGCTAAATGATTGAACAAACACTGGTTACTGTAATTATTGAAGCTTTGTAAGTTCACAGCAGCAGGCGGACTACACCAATGATCTCAGATGGCCTTCAAGACAAGAACCAGAGACGACTACAAGAGAGGATAAACACTGATATATAGAGAGGGTATTAGACAGGACAGAGAGAGATAGAGAGGGAGGAGCTCAGTGTGCCAAATCCCCCAGAAATCTAGGACTATTGCAGCTTTCCTATGAGCTATGAGCTGGTCCAGGCCTGAGGCAGCCCTAACTGAAAGCTTTATCAAAGAGGAATGTTTTAAGTCTAACCTTAAAGGTAGAGAGGGGGTCTGCCTCCTGAACCGTGGTCGGTAAATGGTTCCAGAGAAGAGGAGCCTGATAACTGAAGGCTCTACCTCCCAGACTACTTCTAGAGACTGATGGAACCACGAGCAGGCCAGCATTTTGGGAGCGTAATGTTCTAGAGGGGTTGTACGGCACTACAAGCTCTTTGAGATAAACTGGAGCCTGTCCACTGAGAGCTTTATAGGTGAGAAGAAGAATCTTGAATTCTATTCTATATTTTATTGAAGCCAATGCAGAGAAGCTAATACAGGAGTAATGTGGTCTCTTCTCCTAGTTCTAGACCTCTATCTGTTAGAAGGTTTGATATAGGCCTGTAGTTAGAGGGTTTGATATAGGCCTGTAGTTAGAAGGTTTGATATAGGCTTGTAGTTAGAATGTTTAATATAGGCCTGTAGTTAGAAGGTCCGATATAGGCCTGTAGTTAGAAGGTTTGATATAGACCTGTAGTTAGAAGGTTTGATAAAAGCCTGTAGTTAGAAGGTTTGATATAGGCCTGTAGTTAGAAGGTTTGATATAGGCCTGTAGTTAGAAGGTTTGATATAGGCCTGTAGTTAGAAGGTTTAATATAGGCCTGTAGTTAGAAGGTTTGATATAGGCCTGTAGTTAGAAGGTTTGATATAGGCTTGTAGTTAGAATGTTTAATATAGGCCTGTAGTTAGAAGGTTCGATATAGGCCTGTAGTTAGAAGGTTTAATATAGGCCTGTAGTTAGAAGGTTCGATATAGGCCTGTAGTTAGAAGGTTCGATATAGGCTTGTAGTTAGAAGGTTTAATATAGGCCTGTAGTTAGAAGGTTTGATATAGGCCTGTAGTTAGAAGGTTCGATATAGGCTTGTAGTTGGAAGGTTTAATAAAGGCCTGTAGTTAGAAGGTTTGATATAGGCCTTTAGTTAGAAGGTTCGATATAGGCCTGTAGTTAGAAGGTTTGATATAGGCTTGTAGTTAGAAGGTTCGATATAGGCCTGTAGTTAGAAGGTTTGATATAGGCTTGTAGTTAGAAGGTTCGATATAGACCTGTAGTTAGAAGGTTTGATATAGGCCTGTAGTTAGAAGGTTCGATATAGGCCTGTAGTTAGAAGGTTTGATATAGGCCTGTAGTTAGAAGGTTCGATATAGGCTTGTAGTTAGAAGGTTTATAGGCTTGTAGAGCATCAGACCCTATAGAGTAGCTGAAGATTTTATCTGATGACTGTAGGCAGAGGCAGGCTAACGCTTCCCATTGACTCCCAGTGTTTGAGCCAAGCTAATTAGCAGTGGGCGGCTTTAATCATTCTTTTCTTGTTACTGCATGCACAGTCAATAGAACGGCATCTAACTGCTTGTCATGAACTCGAGAGTGAGGCAAGACACAAAAACAAAAACAAAAAAGTTGGCGTATCCCTTTAAGTCTGCACATACTCAGTAAATCACATTGTGTTACTTTGATTACAGGATGGTAACAGCATGTCAGTTAAATATAAGAACTTGTTAAAAGGGTTTCAGTCGCCCTGATTCACCCCAAAATGTGAAGTGATAATATAATTTAACAGATAAGCGATTCCTTCCTAACAAACCTCAGTGATGGACCATACTGGCCTTATTTGTTTTTTTGGGCTCTGTTGAAAGGCCAGATGTTTTTTTTCTTTTACAGTGCACTTCAGTGATCCAGTATACATACACAATACTCCAAATTAACTGAAATAATGATGACAATATTTTCCTATTACTTCGGGTTACATTATTTCAGTTGATGTTATTATTTAAACTTTGAGAGACCTGACTTTGACCTGATCTCAAAGACTTGAGGCTTGGCTTTATTTGGGCTGCGTGTAGTCTGATCCTGGTTAAAGGACATGTTTGCTCTGTCACGCAATAGCCTGGTGCTGTCCTAAGACATGGACAGGAGTTTACATTTTAGTTCCTCTGCTTCCCCTCCCAAAGTCTGTGGGATTTAGAAAAAAAGTTTCATGCACATGTAATTTGAATGGTAGCAAAAAATGCATCTGAAAATCAATCAAATAATCAATCAAACATGGATTGAAGTTATCCACCGCCACAACGGATTTCTGTCATTTGGAAAATAAGAGGGGGAAAAAACGACACTTGTCTTTTTTTTGTTGTGGTCTCATTATGGCTATCCAATATAACCATGACAATAAACTGACGCTGAATGTAATCCGTTTGGTCCGATAACACTTCGACAGTTGAGAAGAGGCGTAAGATTAAAAGAATAACAATAGTCATTCACACTGCACACTCACAGTGCACTACGGTGGCTGATAAGGGCAAACGGCCTTCAACAGCTCGATGCAGTTCAATAATAGGAAAACACCTGCAAGAGCAGAAACGCGATTCAATTGATAAGCGAACCATCTAATCGATGTTTTGCTGAACTCTCTTACTTTTAATACATCAGCTTTAAAGGGATTCAAATTTTTAAAAGGCGTATCGGCGAAGCCTTGAAAAAGATGAGTGAAACAGGGGAGCCAATAAATTCAGTGCAATTTGACCTCATTTTTGAAGTGGAGGATTTTTATTTCATTGTATTTATTTATATTTTAAGATATCAGGTGGATGTTTTTTATTACCATGTCTGCTGTGTGCGATGTGATAGCTGTCATTCTCTCTCCCTGTCACTTTCTCGCTCATTCAGTTACTATAAACTCAGGTGTGTGAGTTATTGTGTAATTTGTTAATCTGACATATATATTTTTATAAAATATTGAGATTGACATGAAACTAAAAATTGATTAATTATTTAAGTGGGATAAGCTTCAAAAACACTGAGATTTCAAAAAGCACCTCAAAGATCACAAGATTACCTCATGACTATTATAAAATTGACCATAAAAAATGTTAAGAATGCAGGAAAGAAATGATTTAAAGGTCACATATCATGCTGATACAAGATTTAATACCTGCAAATAATATTGTAAAGTTGAATGCCCGACTCTACACCTCCAGAAAGTCCCACAACATGAGATCTGCTCCTCTTCCCGTTATCCGGGAGGGAGATTTAGCGAGATTTCCTACCTCTGAAAAAAAGTCATTGCGAGATCTTCACGAGATTTGCTACAACCTTATGTCAGGTTGTTTCAGTCGCTTCTAACTGGAAGAGCCTGAGAAAGCAGCTCTACCCCAGTAACGAGCCTGCAGCACCGCCCTGCAGCAGCCCCACCACCCCAGACCAGCCGGCGTCTCTGCCGTTTCCCTGTGCTCGCCCTTTCATGGAGGATTCCTGTGTAAACGCAGGGCAGGACGATGCTGGATTTTCCTCTCAATTGCTCCTCAGAGCAGGAGCAGTTTCATCTATAAAGAGTGCTGATGAAGACCCGGAACCTCACGCGGTAAGTAATGTAATCAGAGACAGTAATGTAAATAAAACTACTGTCGAGCTGATGCTAAGCTAGTTAGCATTAGTGTCAGCAGGCCTGTTTTTAACCACACAGCTGCTCAAGAAGCTAAACTCACATACTTTACTTCATCCTTTGTAACTTTATAATCTTATCTCTCAATTATTAAGATGAACATGTTATTCCCCCCCCCCAGGTAATAACATAATTGCTGAAAGTCATGGGAAGCCATTGTTGGCTGTTTGACTCTCTGATGTCTGTAAACACATAAATAATGGGCCTGTTTCTGACCAAAAGGTGGAGAAACAGTTACACTCACAGACATTTACCTCATTTACCTTCACAGCGCAGTCCTCAGCTGTGTTCATGGAGCTGTTTGGGCTCACACACCAGCAGCAGACAGCAGGATGAATGCTGTGGGAGCCTCAGAGGATGTCTGTACGTATATAAAACATCTGTTTAAAATGTATTGCTTTATTCTTTTCAGTTATTTATCAAAAGATCAAATATCAATTTCAGATGTTATTGTTTTACAGTAACATCTAAAATTGATATACAACCTTATTTTGATAAATAACTGATATAAAAGTTAGTAATCCTTTATTACTTTGATATCATTTCATTCTTTAAAATCCTTTTTCACATCATTACAGGTCGAATGGGCCTCTACAAAGGGGAAAGCTCCTGTGGTTTTACCTTTCACAGGAATGCTGTGCAGGTAATAAATATTTATATTGCAAAGTTATATTTTTCTGTTTAACCCTGTCAAATAATCTTATTTATCAATACTAAATGTGAATCTTTAATGCTGGAGTGTAGATCCCCACCTATGTGATTTGGTTTTTGATGAATATTCCTGAGTGAATTCACACAGACTGGAGTGACATCCCTCATGTTGACACAGTAAACTTCAGATCTCTTTTCATTTGCAGATCTCTGTTTTCAGAAAGACAGTACTGGTAACAAGAAAAGTGTACTGTATGTGTAGGCCCTATCTAGTTTTTTCTACAACAAGTCGATGTTATTGATATGTATTAATTAAATATATATAATATATATTTCAAACCTCCATAACATAATTTAACTCTAAACATGGCATCTCCGTTCAGTTCCTTTTGATATATATAAAACAGCTCTTTTACTTCATTGTTTTGGATGCTGATTTTTAAAAAGATACAAATTTGTACAACACTGGATGTCCATCTTCCTCTTTTTACACCATAAAATAAATACACAAACCTGATATTGTTACTGAACCGTTCAAAGCCCACAGTGAGCAGAGTCACAGCGTTCACGGTGATGCCATATCCTGAATATAATCAGAAACTCAATTTCATTGAAGCACATTCAGAGGTGCTTACTTTCAGTCTGGCATCAGGACCTACAGGACGTTATTGTTTTAATGCAAAATTCACCTGCAACCGTTATGAGTTAAATGTCATCTTTTTTGACCCAATTGTTCCCATATTTAACAGATAATGTGTGAATGTGGCATCAACACAAAGTCTGATCCTTTTTTATCCATGCTTCCTGCAGTCCTGTAACATTTCACACCATGTTTAGCAGGTTTTTTGTTTGCCGTACTTTATAATGAAGCCAATGAAAGAATATTTTCATGAGAGTTTCTGGTGTATCAAATTGATGGAAAATCTACTTCCATCTGTAAAAGTAACAGTGTTGGATCACCTCCCTGAGTCAGCTGATATGAAAAAACTTCTGCTTTCAGTGTACAGGTCTTATATTACCTCCTAGTTTTTAGTAAATGATAGGTGAAAATAGAATTCATTTAACTAAAGACTGTCATTACCTTTTATAGGCTGTACCTGGCTGCAGTTCATTTCAATGAAACTGCAGAGTGTGAACAGGCTGCAACTGCAGAGGACAATCCAACATACAGGATCACATTTGGCAAGTCACAAAAGAGAAAAGCTACGGCAAAGCCCGTCAAGACAGAACCAACATTCAGTAAGTATAAAGATGATTTATTATAAATAAGAACAAACAGTAAAAAAAAGTTTGAAGAATTACAAAAATCAGCCTTAAATACTAGATATAAATATTTATGAAACTACTTACCAAAGAGCAATTTTAATTCAAAGTTTATGTGAGGGACCTCATGACCTTGGTGTTTAAAAAGGTTTTTGAGGACCACCTTTGTGGAAGAGCATAAAAGGATCTCCATCCCCGAGGATCTGTGTTCCCAGTGTGAGAGGCAGACAGAAGAGGAGACCATCACAGGACACATGTCCTTCTGTCACGGGGCGAGCAGAAGCCAACATACTGTCCAGCAGGATCCGGAAACTCCTGGTGTATCCAGCTTACAACGCGTGGCAGAACAACGTCTCCACCCAGATATCCCCAGCACCAGGAGACAAAATTCAGTATCAAGGGAACCGGTATCGCCTGGACAAGAGACAGCAGGAGACCATTTCTGTCATCACTGATGGCAGCCTCTGGAGTGCTTTTTATTCTTTTTTTTTTAAACTCACTGATCCAGTTACATCCAGTGAGAAATGTTTTCCAAGATATATATATTTGTTAATAATCCCCTGTTTTTCTAGTAAATACAATAATAAAACCATCTGATTCAGTGTTATTTTTTTCTTTTATTTTTAAAAAGAAATTATACTTTTTATATATTAAAATGTTTTAATAATATACCAATAAACATTGGCAGCAAGAGTGCAAAACTTAGTCTTCTTCTATTCTTCTCCTCAGGGGTCCATAGTAGGTTAGCAGGTCGGTTTCAGGCCAGGATGGTGGGTCATGCAGGTCTGGGGTGTTGGTACCTGGATTATTCTCCCGAGCAACTTATTTGAACAAAGAGACACACAGAATCAATATTTGTGTTGAAGGCAAGACGAATCATAAATACATAAAACTGATTACACTAAATTAAATACATGGTAATACACAAGAAAGATATGTCACCTAAAAAACATTGGTGAGTTTTAACTTAATGAAACTGATTCCTTATGCAGGAATGATAGAATAAGAATAGAATATTTCTAAGTTTTGAGTCTCGAGTTGAGTCTGTTAGAATGAATATCTTACCAAGAATATTGTACTTGTTTCAAACACTTCCAATAGAAATTACAGATAAGCAGTTTAATGAATGGGATAGACTAATATCACAATATATTTGGAAAGGGAAAAAAACAAGGATTAGATTCCAAACACTCAGTTACCAGAGAATAAAGGCTTGCTCTTCCGTGTCTTAGGCATTATTATACAGTATCTCTGCCCAGTTGAGACCCTTGGTTTTCTGGTGCAATTCTGATTTTCAGTCAAGATGGAAAAGCATTGAAGAAAGTCTCTCAGGGACTGTCCCAATTCAGGCTCGTTTGGGGGGCAAAAGATTGGTTAATAACCTTGTGGAAGTTGGCAAAAGCTGGATTGATTTATCTCTCAAAACATATTTAAATGTTGTCACGATGACTGGCCTGTCTGAGGAGATAAAAATTCTGAGATGGTGCCCACATGACATTGACTTTATGCCCAATAGACAAGATATTAGTTATAGTAAATGGGCAAAACAAGGCTTGTCTGCATACTGTAGATTTTTTAACCAGCAAACATTCAGTACATTTCAAACTCTGAAAAGTTTGTTCAATGTATGGATTGAACAATACTGAGTTTTTTAGATTCTTGCAGGTCAGGCACTATATAAACAGGTCAATTCTAAAGACTCAAAACACATTTGAGAATTAACCTGACACGGCAGATGGACAGTTTCATATTGGAAATATTTCACTAATCCATCTGGAAAGGAGCCGTTCGAAAATGTTTTCAGGGGCAGAACCTTCAAAAACAACAGCAGCTTGTGATTGGACGATTCTTCAGCTCGTCACACTCATCACAGATAAATCCACATCAAGCAACGCTGCCACGTATGATGTAGCATACATAGTGGCTACACGTAGCGGCTAAAGGCTAACAACAGTTAACGGCTGTCAGCCGCTACGGCTGACGGCTACTTCCTTTCCTTTCCTAAAGATCAAACTCACGATTCCTGGGACAAGTGGCAGTGACAGTGCCGCTGAGCCACAATGAGCATGGCTAACAAAAGCTAACAACATTTAACGGCCGTTAGCCCTAGCGGCTAACTGTTAGCCGCTAGGGCTAACGGCTAACATCAGTTAGCCGCTACGGCTGTTAGCCGTTAGCTTAAACTACCTGAAGACTATCGTTTCACTTTAAATTTTACCACACAGATGTATCATTTATATGTGACATGAACCACGTCAAAGACCATCCCTACCAAGGTTTCCCAGTAAACTTCTGAGGAGAGCAGATTTCGCCAAGTATTGCTGAGTAAACATTGACACCCATAGACTAACCAGCATGTCAGTGGATTTCTTTCCTCGTTCTCTCCTAGTTACCCAGCAGTGATCCCTGGTCAGGAGAAGAGCAAAAACATGATTTCTTGTAAGACAAACTTCAAGTGACGTTCTTTCCTCCTCTTTTAAAGAATAAATTGAGTCCATTTCCGATAAAAAAAAAAAAAACGCAGATATTGAGACCACTTCAGAAGCAACCACTGTTTTCAAACATGCAGTCACTTCCTGTTGTCGTCACGTCCGCTGCTCTCGCCTCTCTTCCCTGATTGGGCCGTTAAGATTCCCGCCGAGTGAAGTCGTTGGACAGTGGAGGCTGGCAAGACGGATATGCATGATTTCAGAACCAGGCAGGTCCGTCTGCTCTGCAAGGCTATTTGAGAATTAACTCCTCAAAGTTTTCATAAGTGCCTATAACCCCCAAATTCCACATAACGCGAAAGTGCCGCGGTCTTGCTCCAACCTGCAAACCCCACTAGATGGGGCTGATCCCCAGAGACTCACAGGCTCTTGTCAATAAAACATGTT
Organism: Cetoscarus ocellatus; assembly: GCA_037902135.1. NCBI lineage: Eukaryota > Metazoa > Chordata > Actinopteri > Labriformes > Labridae > Cetoscarus > Cetoscarus ocellatus. The sequence goes on from JBAMNC010001520.1 coordinate 770,602, forward strand.
ATAGACTGAGAAAAGAAATAAACAACACCTCACCTCGCTTCTCTAAGTTCCCTTTGCTGGTCCCAACCTTACAGCTTCGTGATTTATTTCACTTCTGTCTGCCTATATCCTTGTAGAAAGGATGTTTGGTGTCATATGTACAATGTTATATATTTCTGTACCTCTGCCATTCACTTTTCCATGGTGTCGTGTTTCCGTCTGGGACCCTCTGACCGACTGTTGACCTGATGCTCGCGCCTCCGGTTGAGGTAATGACAAACTATTGAGGAAATTTACGTTTGAGAGTCCGTGCATTTTGTTTTATTATGAAAGTTCCGGATACTCCACACGTTGACTTCCTGTCTGGTGCTTTCTGAACAACAGTGAATTTACAAGGTTTTGCAGCGGCCGCGCAGAAAATAGACCTGAAGCCAATCTCCAGCGCCATGGCGCACACCGGCGCCTCAGCGATGCGGCGCTGGCGCTGGCACGGGCAGTGGAATTTGTCTGATAGACTAGGGTGGGTTCTAAGTGCTTCGCAGTACCATTCAAGAACGCGGCGCTGTGCGGCGCTTTCGGGGTAAGGGAGACTCAGGATTTGAAATAATTTCAAGGATATATAGAGGACTTCACTATGTCAAATCAAAAAACACTTTATTTATTAAACAAAGGTGGGAAAAGGAAAATAACATACACATTTCGGAAGAAAGCTGGGAAAAATATTGTGAGATTCGATGGAAGATTACAAATTCAATTTCTTGGAGAGTACTTGGTTGGAAGAGTATCATTAGATATTTTATCACACCTGTACAGAAGCTTCACCATTCAGGCTTTTCCACCTGCTGGAGGAATTGTGGATCCCAGGAAGCAAATCATTTTCATCTGTTTTGGGCCTGTCCCACAATCAATAGGTTTTGGCGAGATATCCATAAAGGACTGGTAAATATATTTGGGACAGACTTTACTTTTAACTGGGAGCAACTCTTTGTTGGAATTTTGTTGTCATCAACAAATAAGAAAACTAAGTACTTGTTTGCAGTATTGAGTATGACTGCCAGGAAGGCAATTACCAAAAAATGGCTTAAGTCAGAAGCTCCAACTTTAGACGACTGGTACAATGTCATTTATGAAATATATACAATGGAACGAATCACCTTTTCATTGCAGGCTTCAAAATAGAAAATTTCATGAATTGTGGGAAAAATGGAAACTCTACATCCTCCCTAAATGCCTTTTTTTGTTGAAATTCCCGTTTATTTTACAGACACCTACTTGAAAATATTTTTTTTTGATTTATCAGATGAGAGACACCCCATGTTCAAATGTGAAGTGTACTTTTGTTTGGTTGTTAATTCTATGTATTGTTTATTTTATTGTAAAAATGAAAATGATAAAAATAAAATAAAAAAAAGAATAGAAATAGAGTTCACCTGATTGAATATCTAAATTCAAGCTAAATGAATGATGACATTATTATTTCAAAATAAGAAAAAAGATGAGGGTGGTTAATTAGATTAGTACTAAATACAAAAGGTTTTCTCCTGTAACATAACTTTGGAATTTCCTGACAGCAAACATTTTCAGCCCCAGTTGCCACACACATCAACAGGGGCACCTAGGTGATAATTGATTAACAGAATGATAAAACCTGATCCTGTGGAAAAAAACTGAGTAACATCAATGACAAAAAAGTCATTACAGTGATAGCAAGCAAGTATCAGCTGACTATTACTTTTGTTGCCGAGCCCTATTATCAAAGTAAACACACCATTGTTGTCATTTTGGTTCTAAATTAATTATTGCAATATAATATGGTATAACAATAAAGCAACAAAAATACATGACCCATTATAGAGCAGTGATGTAGGTGGTAAAGCAGTTTGTTCATAGATCTGATGTCACTATAATGATGGAGAGTCA
>JBAMNC010001520.1:777500-862500 GCA_037902135.1 Cetoscarus ocellatus
AGCAAAACTGAACGCTCTCTTCCCCAGTTCAGTTCTGACGCGAGGAACAGAGAGATGGAGAACGACACAGGACCGTAAGGCATAGTGGCTTTTAGTTCTCTGAAGAAGAGTACATAGATGTGCTGGAACTAAGCCAAGAAGAGCCTTATATATCAGGGTCAGCCAGTGCGTATACCTACCTGCACTTAAGGAAGGTAAACTGGATTTGACATACAAGCCACAATGATGCATGAGGCGGCCATCACCAGTGACAAACCTCAAGGCTCTGTGATAAACAGTATTTAAGGATTGTAGACATCGTGACCTTCAGTTGACTTTATCAGAGACTGTGTTTGTATAAGGATAGTTTATCTGGTTGTGTATTTCAGATATTTACTGATCTGTGATTTTTTATACAATGATTCAAATCAATGAGCTGTTTTCGCTGGTGCTTGAACTATGACATATGTTGACAGTCTCTGCTGATGTGCTCTGGGAACTGATCCTTAGTTACCAACACACATCTGATGATGACACTGACTGATGATGATTTTGTTGATTTTACTCTCAAAACTGCTGTAACTGTTGCCATGTTTGCAGTTTTCTTCTCACACAGGAGGTAGCTATACACAGCCTAAGGTCTTCTTAGTTTTCTTTGTGGTTCTCAAGACTGAAATCTGCTTGTTCACACATCATTTTAACAATACAAATGGCTCACCTGACAATGATCTACTAATGTAAAAACCTCGAGTCAGCACAGGAGAGATGAGAGGTTTAACTGCAGTTGAATAGGCTGCTGCTGCGAGGGTTGTGGGCCTATTGATTAATGATACTCTTGGTATACTCTCTTATTGATCCGCTGTCATCTCACACACACACACACATTTACAGGGAGAAGCCCAAAGAGGATCAGTGAAGGACCATCATTAGATCGATGTGTCCTTGTTATTGTGCATCTTGGTGTGTCACTCCCTCCTTGTGTGTCATTGTGACGGTTATAGAAGTTCAAACACTTCTCTAGATTTCATTTAATTTGTCTTCCTTTGCTTTATGATTTTAATAACTTGAACATTTATATTATCAAATCAAGTTCTAGGAGAAGCTAGATGCATCTAAACAATTTGAGAATTTCAGATCAGTAATCAGCCTTTGAAAAAACTGAGTACAGATCTCTGTGACCGTGTCTTAAGTATGAGGTGAGGCCTTGTGTCCAATGGGATACACAGCCAAGTGCTCATGGAATCTATCGCATTCTGCTCCAAAAGATAGTTATATTTGATGTGGGGTTGTATGAGGTGCATGGCATCAGCCTTAACATTAGCCACAGCAACAGAGGTCAGTGTGTTTTCATTGAGTAAATTTATTATCAAAACCACAGCTTCAGTCCAAACTTCAGTATGGGCTGAATATACGCCCTCAGGAGATGAACTTTCATTCAACTCCACAGGTTTTTCTTGATAGTTTGTAAAACTGTTAATCTGGTCCTAAATAATGATCACAGCGGGGAGGCTCTGCATGATAAGAGCTGCAGATTGCAGAGGCAAAAATGAAAACCACTGGTATCCTCTGATCCTCAAACATCCTAAAAAGATTTATCTATAGTCCAGTATTATAAAACAGTGAAATGTTCCGCCTGTAATTTTTCATTTTTGTAAGTGTTAAGGGACCAATTTTTTATTTTTTTTATTCATTTTATAATTTTTTTAATTAATTGTTAATCAGTATTTTTTTCTGCATAATATTGGCATCGGCATCAGCCTCAAAAAATCCATATCGGTCAGGCCCTAATTTATTGTATCAGTCTTTCTTCTTCCACTAAACCCTGCCAGCATAGAAGATCCTGCTCTCTTTATTGCAGGCGTATATTTTAGAGGCTTTGTTTCTCGATCATGTTTGACAGTGAGCACTGTGATGATTTTTCACGTGTAATTGTATTTATATATGTGCTAATGTGAGAGACTGAACAATAAGCACCTTTAGATGTGGTTACTGCAAGAAAATCATGTCTTTTTTTATTTTTGTCAAACTCATTTTACATCTGGACTTGGAGCAGTCCTGTGAGAGCAGCTTGTTAAAATGACACCTCAGCAACTTTTTCTGACTGTGATTAACACTTAAATTCTGTGAGCTGCAGATGGAGCCATTTCAAATATTAAATCAGCTTAAGTGTCTGCCAGCAGGGCTCTGGGCACAAAACCCACCTCTTAATCCGGAGTTTATGTTTCAGTCCAGCTGTTTCCTTGTTGTGTGGAGCAGGGACACCTTAGGCCTAAAATTGTTTGGACAAACACCTCTGGCATATGGATGCAGCATCCTATGAAGGCATACATGTGTTTTGTTGTCAAGCAAAGATTGTATGACTGTGGAGTTTCTACTTCTCCCTGCAGTGATGAGGGAGCTTTTAATGTTTCATCATTACAGCTCTTCATGGACATACACATCCTCAGTTATTTCATTTCATTATTTCATTTTCATTGGAAAGTTATGATAGCATAATCAAAGGAGGTCTGTTGTTTGTAGTGGAGACATAACCTGGGACAGAAATACTTCAGAAATGGCTGGAGCAGTGGCGGCTGGTGCTAAGAATTTTAAGGGGGTTGCAGCCTTGGAGGAAACAAACCAAAGAAGTGCTCCATACTACAGTGAAAAAAAATAAATAAATAAAGACAAAACATAATCACAATGCAGCCTACTTTGAACAATGCACTATTTGAACAGAAATTTTGCCCTCCTTTCCTTCTGGGCTGCAAATTTTTCAGTGACCCTCTGACTGAAGTCCATCATCACCAGGCTCTCTTCCTTTTACAGGATGGCCAGAGCATTCAGCCTGTCCTGGTTCATGGTGTTTCTGAGGAAAGTTCTGAGAAGCACCTCAGCTTCTGCAGTGGTCATGGGTGTGGTGATGAGGATCTTTAGCAGAGTGACAGTCTCTGAAAATACCTCTCCAAGGTTATTTTCCATCAACAACAGGATAAGATCCACAGCTCCACAGCAGGCCTTGAACTCCTCCTTGCTGTAGATTAAGACTGAGCTCTGTCTTCAGCTTTAGTTGAGCACTGGGTCGGCCTTCAAGGTGCTGCTGAGGGAATCTTCAAGAAACATGGTGTGGTACTGTGTGAATCTGTCATTAAAAAATACATAGAAAAACACATTTATTACCAAGAGTTAACACCAGTATTTACTGAAAAAAATCAATAAAACAGCCAAAGCTTAACCTGCTCCCATAAAATAAAGCTGTAATTTATGTTATTTTCACCATTTTAAGAACATTTCTTGTGTCACCTGAACAGTGTCTTATCTTATACATGATGTCTCATATCTCAAGATTGTAAACAAAAACAGAATCTTATGTACCACTAAACTGATGCTTTAAAACTAAAGGTAAAACTATGTGATACAGTTTTTGGTATAGACTAACAGTAAAAAGTATGAACAAAAGAAACAAAAAATAAAAAAAGGAAAAAAAATCAGATACAAGCATGCAGCACAAGAGGGCAGACAGCTCACACCAGCTGACTGGTTCTAACAACTGAAGTGGAAGCTGTCAGTGTTTGGATGACATTTATAGTTTTCAGCAAAACTACTTCAAACTTTAAAAAGTCAAAAAAATAAATTTTGGGGTGCCTGGGCCAGAATGAGGGTGGTCCATAGTTCAGGATCATCTATATTAATCACTTTGTTTGTTTATCACTCACTCATCTATCTATTTATATTAATCATTTTTTGTTTTTTGTTTTTACGTGAATGATCAGACTTTGTGCGGGACAGAGAGGATGGCTTGCGCAGCGAGCAGCGTAAATAGTCAACAGGACGGAGAAGAGTCAGAGGAGAGGAGAAATGCATTTTAATTAATGTAATGAAACGATAGCCACGCATTAGACTCTAAAATTGAGCATGTTAGAGTACGCTTTTTTATTTGATAAAAAGAATGCCTGTTAAACGCCCTTTTGATTAAAATAAAATCAAATAATGGATTCTTTTTTTTCCAAATCTGCACTTGAATTTATGGGTGGGGATCCTGTTGGCACGGGGGTGTCCACTGGGGGGTCAGGGTGCCGTCCCAAATACACTATAGGGGAAACACTGACCTAAACGGCAAATAGACTTCAGCTTGTGTCCTTTTCAAGTCAACTGACCATTTTTACACTTTCAAGAATGGCACTGTGTCCAATCCTTTGTGTGGCACATTAGTTTTTATTCCTGCAGCAATGGTGACAAAAACATGTCAGTATCAGTCTTAATGTCTGTGTTGCTTTGTGTTACTCGTACTCTCTGACGTTGCCCTCTGTTAGTGAATGGTTTCTGCTTTTGAAATCTAATGCACATAGCCCCATCCATGAACCAGGTACTGTAACTATGTCAAATGTGACCAGAGCTGCTAGAAAATGAATGAAATCACACCGAAAACATTAAAAGTGCAATCACACCAAACGCGACCGGGGCGACCACTCTCCATGCAAAGCTAATGTACAGCTGCGATGGGGCGGGGCCAGCCCTCACGCAGAGTGACGGACGCGATCTGGGTGACTTGGACGCACAACTCGGTCGCCAAAGTTTAAAAATTTGAACATTTCAGGCGACATGGTGTGTGGCTGTGCTGCAACAGCCAATCAGCATTGTGTTGTTGTGTGACAGAATTGTTTTTATTCCAGCTCACTTTAGAGGGACAATCCATTTCCGTGTGGAAACATCAGTTAGTGAGTACGTTAGTTCCACCTTTAGGGGACTGCAGAGAACTTCCTACTCGAGGTGCAGCTGACAGACAAAGCTGCAGCAGGGCCAGCAGCTGCTGATGGATGAGTGAAAAGGATACAGGAATAGTGTCAGCTAAACCTGTACAGACAAATATATGATATGTTATATGATCGCGGTGAGACCCCAGCAGGCATGACGTCACTGAGCAATGCAGTGGTGACAAAATGAGCTATATATGGACAGGTGACATGACTCGTGTGGGCAACGCGATCTCGGTTGCCAACTCGCTGAACGCACCTTAACACAGTAATTCTAACATGAGATCCAGATTTTGAATGGGGGGCAAGATATTTTAATCAAGTCTTTTAAGGTTCATGTCTCTGAAAACACTCAAAGTGTTTTTACACTGTGTGTCACATTAAACGTTCATACCCATTTAAAGTTTAGTCATGCACTGATGACAGTGACACTGTTGTGTAGTGTCCAGGAGTATTAGCGACCGTTCAGGAACATTCACACACTGCTGATGCTGTGGTGGGATGAACACATTAGCACAGGACTGTAGGAAGTGGTGATCAGACCCTCCACTCTGTGACTGGGAAACAGCTCTCCCCGCTGATCCCCTGTTGCCCCAATCAGAAAGATAATGTTTGCTACGACCTCCAGTTTTTAGGTGAGATGTTGTTTATGTTTTCTTACAGTAGCTGAGTTTAATCCTAACCTGGCTCCACCAGATGGACTATTCCACATACCCATGGGATACATTACAAGCCCATCTGGGGAACACCAGGGTGTGTGTTGGTTGTGACATAGATCAAACCGATCACAGTGTCAGCTCTGATTCACTTTAAATCATCGTGCCAGGCGGGTTCAGTTGTTGGACTGAATTTCAGATGTTTTGTTGACTTTTCCTCCTTTTATTATGCCACTTTAATCTATGAACACACACAGAACACTGTATGAAATATGTTAACGCTCAGATTCAAGTGCTTTTTATACTAAAGCATCCAGAGCATGAAGAACAATCCAAAGGATGAGTCAGGCACTTCTACATGAGCATGACAGCAAAACCTCACTAATGTTTCAGTCCAGCTGAAACAGACAGGATCACCCTTGTTTGTGTTTATGACAGGCCTGTTTACTGTACATGAAATAAGCCTGGCTTTATGCTAAAAGGTCCCATATTTTGCTCTTTTTCTTCAGTTTAACATGAATCCTTGATGTCTTCATGACATGATAGTAACATGCTTTGGTCCAAAAAGCCTTTGAATAAGGCACAGCTGCATTCTTTCCATGCTCACATGACCCCTCTGTTCAGGGCGGCTGCTTTTGTGGGCGGACGACTTAATATGCTAATGAGCCAGAGCAGAGCCGTGGCCAACAATGTAACATATGGGGACTTCACGATGGAGCTGCAGCGTATCTCGAGCTAAGCGGAGATCACTGCTGCTCCAGCCCTCGTTGCTTACGGTCCTGAACACACACGAACCACAAATTTATGCCGGTTACCAGATAACAGCCAAACATTACAGGCTAATGCATAACATGCTAACCGCAGCCTAGTCACTGCAGTGGGGCACAGCCGCGACTTAGCCTACCTTCCGGGCTAACATTAGTAGGAACGGAGGGGTAATACTGTGGGTAAAGGACTGATTATATTCAGCCAACTGTTAAACTTCTCTTGACTAATGTAAGAATGCTCATACATTGAAGTTTATCCTTCAGACTTTCAACAAGTAACGTGAACATTGATGAACATGTTGTGCAGTTATCTCTGGTTCACTTCCCCCTGCTGTTAGCATTAGCTCGACCGGATTCAGGAACAGTCTAGTTACCAGTCCTGTGTTGAACTGACTGAAGTTGAAGAAGCAGTCGGCCGTGAAGCAACTGACACACACATACTGGTTTTAGCCGACTGTAGCTGCTCATTCCCTTCAAAAATAAAATTAACCCACTGGGCCCTTTGGTCCTCTGAGGCTGGTAGACTATATGTGAAGATATATAAGGTGACCTTGAGTGTCGTGAAAGGCGCCCTTAAATAAAATGTGTTATCATTATTATTATTATTATTATTATTATTATATATGGCTGTTTACAGCCAACAACCGAGCAGTGATGGGTTTTGGGTCTGGACATGGCGTACACTGATCTCTCTCTAAGAATGTAAACAATATGGTGGCACAGAAATTTCTCAAGCCTTGGAGGCAGGCTTAGGCAAAAAAAGTGTTTGTTACATAACAGTGTATCCACAGACTCAACATCTCACCAAATACAGTTTGTTTACATTTATGCAGCCTGCCAAATACAGGTTTTGTTGTCTACTATCACATGTCGTGGGCTGGGAGGAAGGCCAGATACCCAAAAATGTGTTCAAAAGCCTTAAAAAAGTGATTTTGCTCTGTAATTCAACATGTGAATATTACACTCATACAGTGTAATTAAACATAATTATTACATTTTTTACATCCAACAGGTCCAAGACCAACTTCACTCATGTAAACTTTATATTTCTGGCATTCTTTGAGGTTTGTTTTTTTTTTTTTCAAATTTGTCCCAAACATTCACCTGGATGCAATTATGAACTGATTAGTGTACACTACCTGTCAAAAGTTTGGACACACTGCTACAATGGTGTAACCAAAGCCAGAGCAGGACCCAGAAGTGACAAGGAGACAGAGGAGGCAGCAGCAACAAGGATGAAACAGGAAATGGGATTTTCAAAATATGATCAAAATAAGAAATAAGACCAAAAAAAGTCACATAATACGTTGCGAGAGTGAATTTGAAAGTGAATGTAAGAGTGAAAGTGAGAGTGAAAGTGAGAGTGAATGTAAGTATGTCTGACAGGTTTCTAGTAAGGCTTTCAGTCTGGCATCATTTAATGTCTATCTCTCTATTTTAATAAAGAATATTTCCAAGGACAACTGTTTTTAATTTTTTTATGGAGCCTCTTGGCCTCAGTGCTTTGTTGAGAGTGAAGGTTTCCATGGTCGACTTTTATTGCAGGCAACATGTTTAATATTTATGGTAAAAGCTTCTTATGTCTACCATTGACCATGGTGATGAAATATTCATGTTTTAACTTTTAACCTGTGAATGCAATGAGTCTGGAATGAGATTTTTATTTCAGATAAGATATTTGAAAACACAAACGTAAGAGTGCTTGTTCATGGGTTTGATCCTGTGTCATCACTCGTACCTCTGCAGGAATGTGTGCTCATCCCTGTTTCTTTTCCTCTAAATGTTTAATCGTCTTTGTGCCTGAGCCACTTAGCTGAGCCAACATTGTTTTAATGATAAGCCTCTCCACCTCCAGCAGCCTGTGTATGTGTGTGTGTGTGTGTGTGTATTAATGATCCCCTTGTTAAAGTTTAATGTCTCTGTTCCACTGTTGTCAGGGAGATTTACCACTGAGCCTGATGGGAAATGTTTGCCCTGCTGCTTTGAGCCTGATGGCAAACATCCCCCCCCCCCCCCCCCCCCCCCCCCCACCACCACCACCACCACCACCACCACACACACACACCCCCACACCCACACACCCCCACACCCACACACACACACACACACACACCCCTACTGTCATTCATGCAGGACAGATGGGTTGAAAATGAAAATGCATGATCATTTCTGTCTGGTCATCACTTTTGGATCAGTTCTGTTCCCACAGCTGAGTCAGTGAGGATGGTGCCTGTTGTGTGTCTCTGGAGAGAAGGGGGGGGGGGGTTTCTTTGTGAATGTTGAGTTGTTCTTCACACACAGTTAACTTCAGCACGAGATCAAGCTCTCTGCTGTCTCTACATTCCTGGTGCTTTTCTGTTGGAAACAGTCCATCCGCACACCAGAGAGGGGCTTTCTCCAAAAATGGGTGATTAAAATCTGCTTTTTGTGCTGCAGTGCGGAGCAGAATGTCACAAATGTGTTTTCTTGAAGCTGCTCAGTTTAAAAACCTTCATGTTTGGAGCCAAAGCCTGCGTCTCTCATGTCTGTGGCTGTAAGATTTTCCTAAAGCAAACACACTCAATGGCAGAATCTTTCTTCACATCATTTACTTGAACACTGGTTGCGTGGTGGAGCAGCAGGTAGTGCTCGTGCATTACAGCAAGAGCCCTGTCAGTCAGGGCTTTTCTATGTGGAGGTTGCATGTTCTCCCTGTGCATGCACATGTTCTCTCTGGGCACTCCGGCTTCCTCCCACAGACCAAAAACATGCTCATTAGGTTAGGTCTCTGTGGGGCCCTGTGATTGGCTGTCTCTCGCTCAGTGTCAGCTGGGATAGGCCCCAGCCTTCCGCAATCCTGAAAGGAATAAGCGTTATCATAATGGATGGATGGACGATGGCACAGTGGTTTATCAGGTGGTGCTCCTGCCTCATAGTAATTAGTTTGTGGGTTTGACTCCCTGAGTAGGTCAGGACCTTTCTGTGAGGAATTTGCATGTTCTCCCTGACATATATGGGCTTTCTCCTGGTACTCTGGTTTCCTCCCACTTACCAAAAGCATGTTTGTTGAAAATGCCCTCAGGTGTTTGTGTGTGAGTGGTTGTCTGTCTCTACATGTTGGCCCTGTAATCTGCTGACATCCAATCAAGGACCCACTGAGACAAGCAGTATAGATAATAGATTAATGGATGAACATTTTTGCTCCTGTTGTGCATAAGCATGGCATTTTCCAGAGGGGAATCAGTCTAATGCAATCAGGTCATCAAATGTTTGAACTTTTTGGATATATCTACTGGGGAGGCAACAGTTCTCAGTGAAACATTGTACAGTTTGATACCACATCCATGGTTCAATACAAAGTTGTGAGTTGTGTTGCTTTGTGTTTTGACCACATGCAGCTTTCATTTATTGTTGCCCTTTCCCCTCTATATGCTCTGCTGCATTTGTGCCTGTGAGTCAGTGTGCAGGAGTGAGTAAGTTCACACCATGGATGGCAATCAGTGATGGGAATTCCAGCTCTTTTTAGAGAACCGGCTCTTTCTGCTCGGCTCACTAAAAAGAGCCGGTTCTTTCGGCTCCCAAAAGGCTCTACAGATTTTTTGTTGCTTTAATCAATATATTACCAATAATAGTGTAAAATTATGCACAAAATGAATTAATAATGTAAAAAAAAGCCTGCATTATACTTTTTTATTTATATATGTTTATTATATAAATATGCCTTTATTTTTTCAATCTACAGTGCAACAAAAATATAAATTATAAATACAAAAACAATCTTTTAACTATTTACAATTGAACTTTTAACAAATTTAAACTTTTAACTTTTTTCTACTAAAAAAATTTAAAGTCAAGCAACACAGAATCCCTGAAAAACACACAACATAACAAAACATAAATTAAAATATTTAATTTATCACTCCGTGTTGCTCCTTGCGCTCTTTGTCTCTCGTCTCTCTCTCTCTCTCTGCGCTCATGACCTGTTCGTGTGCTGCTGCTGTGTGTGTAACTGCCGCCCCTCCCCCCTCTGCTCAGCGCACTAAGCGCAGACACAGAGACGACACCACACATATTGACCAATCACGTGCGGCTTCAAGAGAAAAAAGAGAGAAAAAAACAACAACAAAAAAAGCGGCTCCCCCAGTCAGGAGCCGGCTCCCGTCGTTCACTTCAAAGAGCCGGCTCTCAGAGCCGTTACGTTCGCGACGACACATCACTAATGGCAATCATGTGCCAAAGTTTGGACAAAATACCACACTACTGCTTTGAGAGGACAGGATAGGCAGCAACACACACCTGAACTCACTTGAGGGAGCCTCTTTCTTCTTATTTTCAGTGTAAGTAGGAGTTAGCACTTCCCAAACCTGAAAAATCAACAAGGTTTGAGCTCATTAACCCTGCTGCTGTGTTCTCTAACACTCATGATGTTCGCGGGTTAGTCACTGTTGTGTTGGGTCTTTGTATCAACTCCAGTTCTCCTTAACATTACAAGCTCTGTCTGTCCTGCGGGCCTGAGCTCATACAATGTGTTTTTTAGGTTAAAGAAACATTACACAGATAGTATTTTGACTATAACATAAGTACTTGGATGAATCTCCAGCTGGATCTTCCTCCTCATCACTGTCAGGGTCTTCTCCTCTGGGTTGTACTCTGTGTCTTCATCAGCTGCTGACTCTCCCTCCTCTAAAGCTTCTTCACTGTCAGCCTGGCTTCTCTCCTCCTGATCACTGTCATGGTCAGAGATGTAAGCCAGAGCTTCACCTGCAGGACATCACTGACCCATCATGCTTCCACAGGAAGAGCTGTGAGCAAAGTCTGAAAGAAGCTTCATGGAGCTGCCAGAGCCTGTGTGATTGAAACCATGCAGACATTTTGTTTGTTTGTTTTCAAGCTGCTAACGGGTTTGGTTCCTGTAGGAATTATATTGTCAGTAGATTTCCAAGAGGTAGAGGTTGCCAAGCCCAAAAGGGACATAAAGGGTGTTTCTCAATTCAGAGATCACAAGTTCGACCTTGTCAAGTTCGTCCCAGAGTTCGGACTTCAGGGGTCAGGAGTCCACAGAGTGATCTTCCACAGTTGGAACGGCAGTGTACTTAGCTAGCATCCCCTTCCACATACCTACACGTCACATCCGGTTGCCTTGCTGGTAGTTTGTTGACAAAAAATAAAAAATTAAAGCATAAATTATGATATAAATCAGTCATGTCTCTTTTTGTATTCATTGTGAAATAGTAATTTATATGCTAATTTATTTGTGTCTTCCTGAGTATAAACAGTCAACCAGGGGCAGGAAAAACAGCTGTTGGTTTGGGAGACACAATAGAAAAAGATCTATCTGCTTCAGCATCAACAGATTTCAACAACTAATCAAATATAAATTAAAAAATGAATCAAATCGAGTTCGCCATCGCTGTCAACATCTTTCACATTGCTGCCGAAGAGGAGGCTGCACGGAGGAGGGCCAGGACGCTGTGGAGGCCGGAGAGGAGACGCGCCCTGCTGGCCAGTTTCTCTGCCTTTGTACGTTCATTTCATCCCATTCAGATTTGATCCCATAACTATTTTTACAGTTTTAAGTTACATTACTAAGCTCTATTCCAGTGATAGGCAAACTGACATCGCTAGTCGAAACTAATTTGAAGGCTCGATAAAGTGTAGAAACATTACAAATCACACCAAAAACGGTATGACAGTGATGACCACCCACCACTCCATGTGTTTATCAGTCAAAAAATGGCCATTACACATTTCATTCCTAAACCTGTCACTATAAACGTATAAGACAGTTACTTTTTATGCTCAGGACAAAGACAGGCAGGAGCACCAATCAACTTTCCACGGAGAAATTAAATACACAGCAAGAAGTGTTTGGCTTAAATCTGACAGATGGAGGAAAATTCATATTTCATCAGAAGACTCAAATTATTTATGCATGTAACGATTAATTACACAAAACAATCATTAAGTAGTAAATTTTTGTTACTAATAATTTGCTTAAGTAAATAAATACATACAAAAATAAATAAATAAATAAACAAACTGTAGGGGAAATAATGAATAAGTCAAAGAATGAGTTGATGAATAAGAATAATAAGTTAAAATTCATAAACATCAATATGGAAAAAAGGACAGTACTTGATTTCCAGAAAAAGTACATTTAAATTAATAGGAAGCTTTTCCCCTCCATAATTTTGCAGGGCATTTGTGATTCCAGTGGTGTTTTTTTCCTGGATGTGTACATCGAAAACACAGGCTCTGTTCACGGTGCCCTGGTCCTGAGATGATCCCCTGTGTTCCAGCAGGTCCTCCATCCACCAGCTGGGTTTTTCCTCTTGGCTGACAGAGGATACCCGTGCCTGCAGTGTCCTGTGGCCATTGTCACTCCGTACCAGCAGCCTGTTGAAAGTCAGGACATTGTCTTGCTTATAAAAAAATCAAAGACACTGTTGGGAGTCTTGTTCAGGCTACAGAGTGTAAATATTTTTTTTTATAGTTCCAATTAATCAGCTTTGATATATTTCTTAGAGTTTAATGTTTATTAGTGCAGCGACTCCAAAAACCAGCCTTGTCGCTTGAGAGGAAAGCTGTGGGTCCTGTATTTGTCTGACGCGCTGCCGCCTTGTCCAGAGAAGCACACTGAGTCTCAGAACGCACTTAAGGTGTTTTTATTGAAACAGCGGCTTGCACAGTTACACACACTGGACGGATTCAGGTACGCAGTAGGAACAGCATGCAACAAGCAAAAGGCAAAGCGAAGCGGTCAACAAAAATTACGCCTACCCCGCTCCCCTCTCTCCTCCTGACTGCAGGTAAGCACGTCTCTTAGTAGCTACCCGGCATTCACCACATATGTCATGTGACCCAAGCTCCCGTGCATTACCACAGCAAGCCCCCAAACACCACGTGACACATACAGACTTACTACATTATGGCCCTTACAATTAGAGTTAAATGTTATTGCAGAGTTAGATGTTTATTAGAGTTTAATGTTACTGCAGAATTTTATTTGTTTTAATACAAATACTTTGATCAGTTGTTGATATTTAAAGCATAACCATTCATTTGTTTGTTATAATCTTTCAGTTTCAAACACTGATGTGTTTTCTAATGAGTGATGTACATATTTAGCAGAATATTTTCCCTACAGTAAACTATTTTAAAATGACAATGACGATACAATGTCTTGTATTTCTTCCTCTGGGTCTGACCTGCTCAGTTTATAGATGGATAAGTAGATGCATCAGTATAAGACCAAATGATAATGGAAATTTTGTATATCAACTATGTTTATGTATTTTTCTGACACAGTCTGACAAAGTTAAAGATCAAGAGATCAAAAGGCTTGAAATATCTTAAGTCATGAGGTTTAACAACTGAAAAATTATGCACATTTTCAACAATGTGGGAAGCATGAAAATGCTCTACAAAGGGGATTACTTCGAAGGGGAAAACTTATAGTTTGTAGTTTGGATTCTAAATAAATCTTTTGACACCAGTCTTGGAACTTTTCTGACACACCTCGTATACTGTTGCGTTTGAGGCCAAAATAAGAATTTTCCCTCGGATTCTCAGCAAGATAACTGTAATGCAGCTCGTTGGTTAATTTGGTGCGCAACATCACACGTGGATCATTTTCGCTAAACACTGACTCAGCAGTTGCTTTGTCAATAAGACACATTCTGCGGTAGCGATTTGCAGAGAAGGATTCAACAAAACCAAGTATTGAGTTCAACCTAAATGGTCACTTGTGTAATGGTTTCATAGAGGGGTTGCTAAGTAAGTGACACTTTCATTCCACTCTGCTCTAGTATTTTTATGTCCTCAACAAAAGGAGCTAGTATCTGATCAATGCCATATTTTTTTGCATCTTGGGAGTGAGACAAAGAAATGAGATGGGTATTCATCAAGGATGAGTTTAGACAAGGTGATAAGTTTCGAAGTGTAAAGTATAAACATCCAAGCTTATGTATGCCTTGTTTTGACCCCAGGGGATTTGATGTTTCAAAGTCATCATAATAAGCTTGAATTTGTAATGCACTGTCAGATTCTGAAAACAACGGGTGATTTCTGTAATAGTTTCCATCATAAAAATCTTGGTACAAGTTGCTGAGAACAACAGATTTCTTCATCTGACAACACACTGAGCCGCAAGGCAAAGCTCTCGATTTACCACTCGATCTTCACTCCTATCCTCACATATGGTCACGAGCTTTGGGTCGTGACCGAAAAAACACGATCCCGAGTACAAGCGGCCGAAATGAGTTTCCTTCGCAGGGTGTCCGGACTCTCCCTTAGAGACAGGGTCAGAAGCTCGGTCATCCGGGAGGGGCTCGGAGTAGAGCCGCTGCTCCTCCGCGTTGAGAGGAGCCAGATGAAGTGGCTCGGGCATCTGGTTAGGATGCCTCCTGGACGCCTCCCTGGTGAGGTGTTCCGGGCACGTCCCACTGGTAGGCGGCCCCGGGGAAGACCCAGGACACGCTGGAGGGACTATGTCTCTCAGCTGGCCTGGGAACGTCTCGGGATCCCCCGGGAGGAGCTGGACGAAGTAGCTGGGGAGAGGGAAGTCTGGGCTTCCCTGCTCAGGCTGCTGCCCCCGCGACCCGACTACGGATAAGCGGAAGAAGATGGATGGATGGATGGACAACACACTTCTTCATTCTTAAAAATGAATTCTAGTGTCCTCAACAAAGGTACATAGATGAAACTGTCATTTACTGGTACCTGCTCATACACCCCGGTGACTTTATTTCTCTTTGTGTCATATCTCACTCCTAAATTAATTTCAACCGGTTCAACAACACCCTATTTCTCACAAAAATACTTTGTCCATTTGGTGTTTGTATTTAAATCACTAAAGGGATTGGAAGTATTACTGAAGACTTCTTCCACTGCACTTTGTTGAAGGCTGATTTAAGACACCCAAGTCCATGTCAGAGTCATGTCTTTGTGAGTCCTGTTCGGCCAAATCTGACTGATGGGATGGTTGTGTACCAACATCATTGCCTGTGCCAGTGTTATCAGTTCAATGACAACCATGTAAGTGCTTTCTAAAACCTGCAAAACTTCTACACTGTAATGAACAATCATCTTGAGCACAAAGAAGAACAATTTTTTTCCAGGACATAACCCATGAAAAAATTTAAGGTGCTGAACTAATGCACCAGGTACATCATGTAAAGACCTACAAATATAGCACCTAAACATTGTTAATGAACTTGAAATCTTTTCCTTAACTTTGCTCTTTGCTATTAGGCTATTTTTGTTGTGCCAACAAACATATTATAGACAGAGCACAAAGGAAAACTTAAGAAAAGGGTGCTGCTTAATTGTATCAGGTATATTGTGCAATGATGCACACTGTTTACAAATAAACCGGCAATGTTTGAGAACATGGCTCTTAACTCCTGTTCATGAACTTGGCTCTAAATTCCTTCACTTTTGGACTTTCTTTAGTTGTTTCAACATCAATACCACAGACTGCTGTCTGGAGGAATGTATACATGTTGCTGAATGCGTCATCATAGCTTACGCTGAGTGCGAAGTGAGTTTTAAAGAGTTCATCCAATGCTGCCAATGATGTGGTTTCCTGGCAGGGGAAGAGTTTCTTGTCCATCACAATGCAGTATGTGCTGATGGCCTGCTTGCAGGTTCCAGAGGCAAGAAGGTATGGCTGCCGGTGTCCCTCATGGGTATTCAGGTGCTCCTCTAGGCTCCTACAAGACTGGGATAAAATATACATTTTATTTAACTTTGTTTGTGCAACTTTTCCACTTAACATACTGAAGTCCAGCACATACCTTGTGAAAGACAGCAAAGTGATCCATTGCCTGAGCTGCGCTGATCATCTGTGTTTTCTTTTTAGTAGGCTGAGGTGGTAGGATATGCAGAAACAGCAGGAAAGATGCCATATCACTGTCCCACTCTGAAAGAATCAAAGTCCAGAGTTTCATCAGAACCAATGATATCTCTCTTATAACCCACGGTCACTGCTATGTTCTGATTTTAACACTTCATGCAGTATCAAAGATGATGACACAAAGTCAACATGTCAAGCTACTTTTGTTCTGAATTGAGGACTGATCGATAAAAATTCCAATAAGATGTTTATGTTCAACAGTGAACTGCTGTTTAATTATCATGGATGAATTCTACATCATAAGGGAGAAAAAAACTGTTCCCAGTTTGTGCAAAGTGAAGCCAGAATGCTTTGCAAGTAGCTTGTGGCATTCTGGGATCATTCATAGTTATATCCCCATGTCCCTTTATAACAGCTTTTTCTCTGTAATCATGTGAAATTAATCCACGAAAACAAAACAGTGGTTCATCCTTCTACATATGCACCTCATGGAGTACATTTTTATTGAACAGTCTTCAATTCACAACAACAAATTAGTCATGTTGCAGTCCTTGACGCAAGAGCCACTGTTTTCCCAGCAACAAGCAACATGTCATTTTGTGTCATGATGATTTTAGCTAGATTAATCAAACTCAAGATTGGACCATGACAATTAATTATTGAAAAGGTTAAAAATATTTTGGAAATATTTGAGGTTATACAACTACTAAACTGAAAGCTACTCTGAACAACGGATTCATCCATTTTTACATAAACTGCATCAAAATCAATTCTACATATTGTGTCTATTCTCTCAATGAACCAAAATTTAATAAAGAAAAATAAAATCAAATGGCCCATAACTAAATACCTGGGTGTTTTCGAGAGACTCGTCGGTGTACTGATTCTTTGCAGACTTTAGCAGACTCTGGAGCACTTGGTTGGTAGTCAGGCTCTCTGCTTCTCTGATCACCTTTCCTTTGTAGGACATATGCCACTTCTCCAGGAGTCTTGCAGATGTTTCTGGTCCAAAAAGGAGGCTAAAATCTTGAGCTATCTACAGCCACAGAAACACATAAAAGAAAACTGTTTTAGGTTTGTTTACTGATTCTAACAGTTATTTGCTATATATCGCAGTAACAGGAAAAATATCAGTACCTACCAGCCCTTTAGTATCAAGCAGCCTGGGAAATACTGAGAGTATTTTATGTGATTCATAAGGATTATGGATGAGGCGCTGTCTATAGGCAAAGGTCTCCATCATCTTCTGCAAGATGATCTCTCTGTCACTGGTGTGGTTCATCAAGGATATGACCTCTTTACAACGATCTTCATCCAACTGACCACCAGCCTGAGGCAGCACCCTCCTCTGTTCGGGACCACCTCCTCTAACTGTCTCCATCTTTGTTTCTTTGGACACAAGCTTTGTCTTTCTATGAACCGTCTTGAGCCTCCATACCAGAAAACCCAAGCCACTTTGGCTGTCATAAAAATGTTCCTTGGAAAATTAAACAAAAACATATTAAGGTCAACTTTGTACACACCCAAGCATTCCCCTAGATCTAGTTCACTGATAACCTGCACTTGTTTCAAATACAAGGTTGTTTACAACAAAAATATTCAACTTACATATCCTTTTTTTGGAGAGGGGATCCTTTAATGCAGGGAATAAGGTGACAATTCCCAAGTGCATATTTCTCTTTGGTTACTCACTGAGGAATTCTTCTGCCAAAAAGGAAAGCAATAATAAAAACAGGCCAATTTGGTCTTAGTATCTGTGTGTAAAACTGGCTTTGACATTTATCACATTACTTCTGAACTGGGAATTTTGTAGAACAGAATTTGTGCCCATGCCATTTTTCTTTGTTTTAATTTGTCAACAATCAGACTTGATGATATTATTCTTCTCAAAACAGTGCAGCTCAACATGTGTTTTTACAAAGTGGTACTGTTGAACGTTTTTTTCAAACAGGAACAGTTTGTATCTTTTTCAATGTTAGCTGCTTTTACCATGGTCAATGTCTTATAAAAATCTGTGATCCTACCTGAGAAAGCATGTTGAGAAAGTTGTTTGGAAGCTAATTATTATTTTTATTCCTGATAAACCTTTAACCAGTACTTTTAACAACTTACCTGCTGGGTTAAATCATGGTTGCCTGTATTACTCATGTGTGGTATCACAAACTTACCCTTCAGTCTCAACCATGTTTGCTGCTAGAATGTTGACCATCTGCCTTCTTCTGCTGTCACTTAGTATCCCCGTCTCTTCATATTCCTCCGGCACTGTGGTCCCTCCTGGTTTTAACTGCAGTTTTTTTAAGTGTAAGAGATGACAAAATCAAATAAGATAGTGTATGCTTCTAAAAACAAAGTGTGGACTTGGTTTGACTTTGTCTCCATTAAAAAAAGAACGAAAACAAAAAAAAAAAAAAAGGAGACGCCCTCTTCCCCTCCATATTTGTGAACAATCAAGATATGATCGGATTATGCATTGCATCTGATGCTCAACTCACATCTCTGGCTGAACTTGGAAGAGCCTCCTCATCACTTTTAGCCCGCTTGGCTGGTCTCATGTCACTTTAACTGCTGCTACTAGACACAGAAAGGAAACTCCCGCTGGATGAAGATGGTGTGGATAGAGGTGACGTTAGAGAAGTACCTGTATCTGGAAACAAAATGGACGATATAAAATTAATTTTATTTTTTATTTGAGGATCAAATATTGACATACAAGAAACCAAGGACTTAAGAGTTAAAACCATGTGTGTTGACCATTATGTGCAATTATATGTCAAACATTTTTGCTTATTCTTTGTTGTGGAGGCTTACGGCTGTGTTTTTTAAGTGATCAAATATTACCTGACAGTAAAACCAAAGGGTGTTTTACATTTCATTTACTTTTGTTACAGTTTTATACAAGATAAAAGAAATTAGTGTTTTTATATGAACACAGCTAAAAATTCAATGTGATGCAATTTTTTGCATTTACCATCTTCATGACCGTTTTTGATGACTAAACAAATCCCGTCCTCAGCAGCTAATTCAGCAAAGACAGTTTCATCCACCTCGGTACCAGAGTCATCTTCCACAGTGATGCTCTCCACAGGGATAGCAAACTTCTCTCTCACTTAGTAATGAGGTAAAAATAAAAACTTGACAGAGGAGTTAGTGAATACTTTAGAATATCATGACCTCTACTTCATCTGAAGTTCTGTAGAGTCATATGCCAAATTCAAAACTTACCCTCCTAAATTGATGTTTTTCTTACGGCTTTGATACTGCACCTTAACTATCATTGTGTCATCTACAGCATGTCCCTGTGAAAAAAGACAACAGTAGCAGGTTATTACGCAGACATCCCACCCTGTCAAATCAAGGACAGAAATATTTGTCTTTGAACAGCTTAAATCATGAAACATTTACTCCACATCAACAAAAGCTACGTTCACACTGCAGCCCTTAATGCTCAATTCAGATTTATTGCCCAAATCCGATTTTTTTGTTTGGCTGTTCAGATTACACCCTTAAATGTGGCCTGTCTGCAGACTGCGATGTGAACAGCTCACGCTTCAGAAGTCACACGCATGCTCAGTTGAACATTAATGACATCAAGCACAGAACGGTGTGATGAGGGCAACAAACACAGACCAAAATGTGCTTCACAGTGCTGGAGAAGTTTGTTCTCATAACCCAGAACCTGATTTTACAGCAGCTCACTGTGAGTGAGCCTTTTTAAAGTAATGATGGGTATATTTTATTTCTTATGAACCTGAAGGCGGCCGCTATTTCCCGTCAACCCCTGTCGATGAGAGACTGCTGCAGGAGAGAAAAACAGCTCAGAGCCATAGCACGCTGAACAGGCGAAGAAAGAGGCGAAAACTGAGTTTTATCATCTCTTCAGTTTTTTATCTGAGAGCTGATCAGACAGGAGCAGGCTGTTCACTGACTGACGCTGTCTCGTAGAAACATACAGTTGTGCAAATGCACACGGATGAGATGGTCAGCAGTGGATCATCAGTGTCTTTCTGCATCGTGTAAACTGTTATTTTAGCCTGAAAAATTCATTTAAAATGTTGGTGCAGTGTCAATAGATTAAGTTTATCAGATATCATAATACAGTGTAAAGACGTTTGATTCATTCACGTTTATTGTTTATTGTGTGTGTAATGGAGACACCAGTTGATCACCCCAGCGCTCTCTCACTTTCTCTCGTCACTCCCCCCTTTATGCATTTTTTTAATCATGCTTGTAGAGGGAAAATCAACTAAAACTCTTTATTTTAGGAAAAAATGGTATAAACTTTTTAATAATCATGTCAGTATATTAACCTCTGATTTTGTTCTGGCCATGAAGTGACTTCGAAAAAATCTGACTCGAGGTAAGTTGGCGACCCCTGCTCTAGAATGACGTCAAAGTTGCATTGAATGCGACCTGGCTGTTCAGACCGCGGTCACATCCAAGAAAATCAGATACATATCAATTTAGCACCACATTTGAAAGTGGCCTGAATCTGATTCGACAATGTCTGATTCAATGTGTCTTTTGCTGTTCACACTGTCAGAAACAAATCAGATACAGGTCACATTTGAGCCAAAAAATCTGATTCAGGTCACATTTGAGCCAAAAAATCAGATTCAGGTCACATTTGAGCAAAAAAATCAGATTCAGGTCACTTTTGACTGCAGTGTGAACATAGCCAAAGTCTAGCTCTTAGTTCAATTTACATTTTGGATCTGATGTTGGTGGGTATGAAGATACTCTCTTTTTGCCTGTAAGATCTGGAACTTAGCATACTGCTCTTGACACTTCTTGTGGTTCGATATCTTTGTATCCTGTCAATGAAACGCACTGAAAAACAAAGAGTCACCCTTTCATGCAAGCTTTCCAGTTATGTTATTAACAAGTAACAGAGGAGTAAGCCAACAGGGAAAGTGTGTATGTCAATAAGAAGCTACTAAATGTTATTTTTGTTGTTTTCTTAACAGGGGATTTATCTTTATTTTATGCACAAAAGATGGTTAACCTCAGGCAATGCTCCAAAACTTTGACTTCATGTGCAGTTAAATAAAATGAATTCTGTAAAGTTTCTTATGTATTAAGAGATTTTCTGTTAACATGCTTAAAAAGAGGTGCAACTGATTTGAGGCTGCTTTCAGTTGTGCCATCTTTAATGAGTGTGGCTTTAACTTAAAAAAGAAATTGATAGCATATCCACTTATGTCCATTGTCCACAAAAAGTGTCCATCTTTCTCTGTTTTCATCTATTTTCCTTTTCAGTTTGAAAACAGACACCTAATCCACGAGCTGTGCAGACACACACTACAGGTGCACGCAAAAACTCTGTGAAGCAACAGACATGTCTGGGTATGTTACGTTTCTCTTACACCAATTATATTGATCATTTTTACAGAATTTGGTTTATGTTTCAACACTAAGAGAATGGGCTTAATAGAGAATAGAATTTGTTGATAAAATAAAGAAGGCTAAGAGCTAGACCCCTGAATAGACGCATTCAAACGTTCGCAGGTCACAATAACCTTAAACAACGATATCCCGAAGAAATAAGACTCTGTACATATTCACAAACACGTACCAGAGGAAGAGTGTAGATTCTTGTGAAAAACACATCAAAACATGAAGAGATTTGATGACTAGGCAAACTCCCTCAAAACACACTTAAGTGTGATTACATTACCCAAACAAGTAAATGGTGCAAAATTATGACTAAATTGTTACAAAATGAGGAGAATAACCGAAATTTTACTCACTAATCTCCACTATTCATACTGGAAGCAAGCAAATGAAATAGGCGTCTCTCCAATGTCTTGACTAACGCACATGCTCAAATGCCCAGATGTTTAAAGTAACACTGCCTGGTGTCATTTGCCGTCAACACTGTAAAGTAACGCCCATAGTAGTATGGTTTCACACCAGCATGGAGCTAGATGTGGTAAAAACAACACCAAGACCTCAACACTTTACTCTAAACTGGCCTAACACTGGAATTTTAACACCAGAGAATTTGCTGTGCAGGTTCCTTTGGGGGGAATTCTCATGGTTCTTTCCAAACTTTCTGTCGAAGCTCATAATTGGAGTGATGTATATGGAGATGGAGCTGCGGCGGCTGTGACAGCAGGAGGATGCAGTCACAGCGTAACGCACACACACACAGAGCCAATAGCGCTCTGAGCCAGAGCTGACACTGTCATGTGTCCAGGATGAGTTCCCCTTTTATTTTTTAGCCTCCTGTGTCAGGTCTTGTTGTTCCTCTTTTATTTTGAAATCCCTCACCCTGGTCTCTCATTTCAGCTTGTGTTTCCTGCCCTCCTGCTGCTCCTTGATTGTGACTCCCTTTACCTGTGACCCTCCTGTGCCACCTGTCTGTCATCACCTGTCTGTGTGTTTCAGACCCTCCTCCCCTCTGCTTCTCTGCCAGATTGTCTTTGTCCACCGTGTCATAACTGTTCAGCATTTTCCCCTGAATTCAATAAAGATGTTGTGGCTAATCTTTGTCTGTATTCTGACTGATCTGCTGTGTTTGTGATTAAAGATTTTGGAGTTTTGACGGCTGTCTGCCAATCGTGTTTTTGGGACCTTTTCTGGTTCAGTTGTGACGGACACGCATGTCAGCCACATCCATATGGCTTTTTTGAGCTCAATATGCGTGTGGTTTTGCACTAGAGTTAATGATTTGGTCAAAGTTACCATGCTAAAACGTCTGACTGGCTGAAGGTGTAAACAGCTGTTTGAAATGATTGTCAGCCGTCACCATACTGTATGCGAGTAGGAGTTCATAGATGTGGTACCAGGTCACAAGAGCAGAGGGTTTGTCTGAGGAAACAAGACAAATGGCAAAGCAAAGCTGCAGGGAGCTGCAGAGTCTCTGAGTGACACCTCACATTACACTCAGTAATGAGATCAGTGCAGCTGTAACAAAGGAGAACATCGACAGACACACAATCCATGTTCGCCTGGAGGTGTTAATACTGTAACCTCATATTCAGCAGCACGCTCCGAGGAGAAGATGAAGACATCAAGCTGTTAGAAATGGAAATAGGACTAGACTGAAGCAGGGGAACAGTGTGGCATTATGGGAGAGCATGCTCTGATCAGAGAACAGTTAACAGCCAAACGTTTTATTCGACAGCACAGCAGCTGGAGGAGATGCTTCTTCCTGTGATCTCCTTTGTAGAGCAGCACAGCTTCATGCCGAGGCCCCACAGAGGCTCATCCATGTGCTTTTTAGTTCTGCTTCAAACACAGGCTCAAAGAAGTGAAGGCAAATAGAAGCTGACACACAGGGTGCACCTCACAGTGCTGCGCTGTGGCAGGTCACTAACAGCCGTCCTGCACACTTGGCCTCAATAGTGGCGTCTGCCACGAGCATGAATAATGTTGTCTCCTCACTTTATGAATAATACATCTGAACTGTAAATTCATTTCTGCCTCTTTCTGTCTGCCCATTTCTTAGAGATCCCAAAGTCAGAGACCAAAGGAGACCCATCTGCTTCAGGCTGAACCAACAGAGGAGATAAAGGAGGAGAAAGCAGGAGGCAACCAAGAGGCTCCGAGATGTGAAGGAGATCCAGGACCAGGAGGCCGGATGAAAGGTCCTTCAAGGAACACAGGAGGGTAAGAGAAAGACAGGACACAGACTGGAAGGAAGGGACAACCAGTTGAAGAAGAAACATCTGGATGGTCTCCACAGGGACGGCCAGCCGGTTACCGCCCCCCCAAAGATGGCTTCCAACTTCAATGACATCGTCAAGCAGGGCTACGTTCGCATGCGCAGCCGCAAGCTGGGGGTGAGTGACTTGAGTGAGCTTCATCTTTGTTTGACATCATGACATGAATGATAACCCGGATTGTTTATGATCAGTCAGTCACTCAGGTCGTGACCTCTTCATCTTAATGTCCTTCAGGCAGTCTCATGACCTTCACCTTTAATTCAGCCAGCAGTTACACTGCAGTTTGACCCTGGAGGACATCTCTTTGTACGGGGATCCACTAAACTGTTTTGTGATGACACATCATGACCATGAAAAGGTTTGACCCCCGACCCCTGACCCCCTCAGAGCTCCTTAGTTCTTGGTGGCATATTTCAACAAGCAGCTGGAAATGTTCCTCAGAGATTCTGGTCCATTTTGATATGAAGTCAGCTTCACGTCCATCATGCAAATCCCCCCACATCCCAAATGAGATCGAGATCTGGTGACTGTGGAGGCCACTGGAGTACAGTGAACTCATTGTCATGTTGAAGAAACCAGTTTGAGGTGATCTGAGCCCTGTGACATGGCATGTTGTCCTGCAAGATGTGGCAGAGGTTTGGCTGGAATGAACACAGCTATCAGGAGTCAAACCTCCAGCTCACTGCAGGGATCAGTGCAGGAAGGACCAAGACTATCTGCTGTGCTCATGAAGCTCAGGCTGCAGATGTGCAGACCTGCTTCATTAAACTATCTGAGATATTTGTTTAAGTTAAAGGGCTGCTAGAATTATTCCATCAAACACACAGCGTGTGTGTTTTCTGCAGATCTGTCTAAACCAGCTGTCCTCTTAAGAGTGAACCCAGCCCTGTTTTTAAATGTTAGCAGCTGACAGATGTTCATGCAGATTGTTTCATCTTATTCAGTATTTGTTTGAGGAGTGTTGCTAAATGTCCTCAAGGTACATATTTCAGTTGACTTTATTGTTTAACAGAGTGAAATCTGCACCATCTGCTCAGTGTACATTTCTGCCTGTGGCCTGAGCTGCACAGGCTGCAGTTGGGAATGCTAATTTAGGTGAGAGTGAGTCATATACAGAGTTTGTAGGCAGAGGAATTAAACTTTGCATGAGTCATAATATGAAACACAAATCAATTTGAGCCAGGCTCTGTTCACAAGCTCACTTCCAATAATGGTCCAGCCCCGCTATCAGGGCTCAGGCATCCGAGTGAGCAGTGCTGTACAGCTCTCTGAGGTGAATGATGAAATCCCACTCCAGCATGAGGAAAGTGCTAAGGATATTACCAAAATGAAGTTTTCTGCCCTGAAGTTTCAGCTCTCTCTGAGGCTTCTGTGTAAAGCAAAGTGAATAGTGTGTCCTTGTTTATTGTGTGACCCCCACCGACTGTTCATGTATGTGAGGACGAAACAAAGAACATGTGAGTTTAATGACGGCTTTTACTGGCTGTTTCAAATCCTCTGTTGAACAGATGTTAGTATGGGATTGTATAAGGCATGGAACATCAGTCCACTAATAAACCAGGTTGGTCTGTAGACAGATCTCTCATCTCTAACCAGATGTTAAGGGGAGATATAACGTTTATTTGAAAACCAAACTCTTTTGGGCCAACGACTACTGATACAGTCGTTTTTTCTCATGCCACAGAAGTGAATGGGGTAGTCAGTCAGTTGTTAGAGTATGAATAAGGGCTGAACGATTTTGGTAAAAATGATATTGCAATATGTTTTTTCTTTCTGCAGTTTTAAGGGAACTTTCCATAGAAGTGATTTGTCTTTTATTTACAACAGTTCAACTCTTTTTCTCTTCTGTGCACTCTGCAGCCCTGTCATGGCAGCTGTGATGCTCACAGACAGACACAGAGATGGGAAAGTGCAGCAATTT
This sequence comes from Cetoscarus ocellatus, assembly GCA_037902135.1. Taxonomy (NCBI): domain Eukaryota; kingdom Metazoa; phylum Chordata; class Actinopteri; order Labriformes; family Labridae; genus Cetoscarus; species Cetoscarus ocellatus. The sequence goes on from JBAMNC010001520.1 coordinate 803,059, forward strand.
GTTCTTCATTAATTAACAAATAAAATTGCAGCTTGAAGTCTGTAACTTGAAACTTACTTTTTAATTATTTCTGACAATGTTTAAAATGAACTCTCCTTTAATAGCCCAGTATTTTAACCTCCAGCAGCTCACTGTGTTTCCCAGGAGGTCAGAGTTTAGATTTTTTGGGGATATAAGGAGTCCCAGTGAAAGTCTTTCTGTTACAATGATCACCAGAGATGTACCATAAATGAGTATTTTCATAATTATCATGAAAGAATGCTAACTAGAGTTAAAATCATCTGAAGTCTCTAATAAACACAGAGGCTCTTTAAGCTGTTACACCCCTGTGTCTGAAGCATGTATCGTGCAGGTAACACAGGATCTACAGAAGCCATGGTCCATATCAGGTGATATCAGAAGGAGCTTTCCTTTGGATAGACAAGGAGATTAGAAAATCAACAATAATTGTTCCCACACAAATGGCTGCATGACATGATTCGAGTCGCATGAAGGCCTGTGATAAGAAGTCAGCACAATGTTAAAATAATACACTGTAGTTTTTCTCTCATACTGATGATTCTTAGTGTCATAGTTCAATGTTTTATAACTTTGTTATTGTAATCAATAGTATCAATGTGTACAACAATGGAAATAATACAAACATAATAAGCATTCCTGTCTAATCAACTAAATGTATCATCACACATATCTGGTGTGACAGCCCCTGTTCATATTTAAAGAGGATTTAATCATGTCTGTTCTGTCTGAGGTGGCTGGACTATCTTGGCAAAATCATTCAGATGTGGAGCACCTGGGCCCGATGCTCCACCTGCTCTATAAAAGCTGGCCTTCAGTGGCCTGTGTGTCTCTCTCTCGCTCTGATCCCTGCTCTCTACGCCCCAGCTCCACGCACATTTATTTAGTTTTTGCTTTGTTACTGCACCTTCAACATCTCGCACCATCATTTCCACACATGCACCACGCACACACCACTGATAATACAGACAATACATACTACATACTTGGATTTATTATTGGTTCGCATTATTTTCCTTTGTCAGGTAAAGTCAGGTAAAGGATCCTCGTGTGCTTTGTTGCCGTGGTGGTGTGGAGTTTTTCCCTTGTAGGTTGTAGCAGCATTCCCCTTTGGGTTCGTGGCATGGGCCTTAGTAGTGCTGTATATTGTGGATTCTGTGCTGCCATTTTCTGATAAGACTGATACGGGGGACAGTATTCTCAGTCGGGGGATGGGTTTGACTGTGCTGCCCATTCCTTTACATAAGGTGGTCCTTGACTGCGAACTGGTGCAGGGTGAGGTATCTGTTGGAGTTCGGCCTGCATTGCCCATAGAGGGAATTCACTTTATTTTGGGTAATGGGTTGGCTGGTAGCAGAGTTTGGTCTGATTCAGCTCCTTCACCTTTGACACTTGGTCCTGTTGATATCTTGTCCATGAAGGGTTCTGTTGAGTTACCGGAGGTCGTTCCAGCTTGTGTGGTTACGCGTGCCATGAGTAAGGCTGAGCCTGAGGCTGTGACGCACTGTGGTGATGATGTTGTTGCAGCGGAGGACCCACCGCTGTCTGATTTCCCTCTGGCTGTGTCAGCGAGTGAGCTGATTCAAGAGCAGCAGAGTGATCTGTCTTTAAAGGAAATGTTTGGTCGAGTTTTACCAGCAGCTGAAGTGAACAATGTGGCCACTGGCTACTGTGTGCAGAATGGCTTGCTCTTTAGAAAGTGGATGCACCTCGGCTGTGATTCTGTTGGAGAGGCTGTTTTCCAGTTGGTGGTTCCGGCTAAGTTCCATTCCCTGGTGTTGAAAGTGGCCCATGATGATTGCGGACACTTTGGTGTCAGAAAAACATATTTGCACGTTTTGAAACATTTCTTCTGGCCACGTATCAAAAGAGATGTATCTGCATTTATAAAAACTTGTCATGTGTGTCAGTTAACAGGGAAGCCGAACCAGTCTGTGAAGCCTGCTCCTCTTCAGCCGATACCAGCCATAAGTGAACCTTTCGAGCATCTTATCGTTGATTGTGTCGGCCCTTTACCATGTTCAAAATCTGGCAGTAAGCATCTCCTTACTGTGATGTGCCAAAGCACGCGTTACCCTGCTGCGTATCCGCTGAGGTCCATTACAGCTAAGTCCGTGGTAAAGGCGCTTACCCAGTTTATTTCAGTGTTTGGCATCCCAAAAATGGTACAGAGCGATAGAGGTTCAAATTTCACATCACACATGTTTGGACAGGTGCTAAAATCATTAAAAATAAAACACAATCAGTCTTCAGCTTATCATGCACAAAGCCAGGGCGCGCTTGAAAGGTTTCACCAGACTCTGAAATCTCTCCTCCGAGCGTACTGCACTGAGTTGGACAGGGACTGGGAAGAGGGTCTTCCCTGGTTAATGTTGGCTGCAAGAGAGGCAGTTCAGGAAAGCACAGGGTTTAGTCCAAATGAGCTGGTTTTCGGACACACTGTGCGTGGCCCGTTGTCTGTCCTTAAAGATGATTGGGTTAAACCAGAACCTCCAAAAAATTTGACTTTGTTAATGGTTTTCGTCATCGTTTGTTTGTCGCTGGTGCTTTAGCGAAAGAAAAATTGCAGATGGTTCAGAATAAAATGATAAAACTGTATGATCGCCGCTCTGTACACCAGGAGTTCAGTCCAGGAGACCAAGTTTTGGCTCTCATGCCTATTGTGGGATCACCGTTTGAGGCTAAATTTGCAGGCCCTTACAGTGTTGTCGAAAAATTGTCAGATCTTAATTATGTAATTTCCACACCAGGTCGTAAAAAATCAAAAAAATTATGTCACGTTAATTTGCTAAAACCTTATTACAAACGTGAGTCTGATCCTGTGGTAGGTAATGTTTGTGTCTGTGCGTCCTGTGCTGGCTGTGAGCTCTGCGTTAGAGGGTTCAGAGGAAGATGGGGTTCCTGAGCCTGATGACAGTTTGTTGTATGGTCGTTTAAAAAATTCAGAGTCGCTCCTTAACTTAGATAAAATCTTGTCCCACCTGTCTGAGTCCAAATGTAAAGAGTTGTCAGAGCTGATTAGTAAATATCCCTGTTTGTTTGGTGACGTGCCCTCTCGTACAAACTGGGTCGAGCATGACATTGATGTCGGTGATGCGCCGCCAATTAAACAGAGGTTTTATCGCATGGCACCTAATAAACTTAAACATCTCGATTCTGAAATCAACTACATGATTGAAAATGACATTGCAGAGCCTTCATTCTCCAGTTGGGCATCTCCGTGCATCTTGGTGCCAAAACCAGATAAAACACCCAGGTTTTGTACAGACTTCAGAAAGGTTAATGCAGTCACCAAGTCAGATTCTTTTCCATTGCCTAGAATGGATGACTGTATTGACCAGGTAGGTTCAGCCAAATTTGTGAGCAAGTTTGATTTGCTTAAAGGATATTGGCAGGTTCCGTTATCCAAGCGCGCACAAGAGATTTCTGCGTTTGTTACTCCATCTGGGCTGTTTTCTTACAAAGTGATGCCGTTCGGGTTAAAAAACGCTCCTGCTACCTTCCAACGGTTGATGAACCGCGTTGTAGCTGGTTTGGAGGGCTGTGCCGTCTATTTAGACGACTTGGTGGTGTACAGTGACACGTGGCACTCACATCTTCAGCGCGTCCGTGCGCTCTTTGAGAGGCTTGCTTTGGCGAGACTTTCTGTAAATCTGGCCAAATGTGAATTTGCGATGGCGAAGGTAACGTATCTTGGCCGTGTGGTGGGTCAGGGTTGCGTTGCTCCAGTTGAGGCAAAAGTTTTTGCAGTCTCCCAGTTTCCTCAGCCAACAACCAAGAAAGAGCTGCAGCGGTTTTTGGGTTTGGTTGGTTATTATAGGAGTTTTTGCAAAAATTTTTCGTCAGTCGTTTCCCGTTGACTGAGCTGCTGAAGGGAAAGGCAAAATTTGTCTGGTCTTCAGCATGCCAGCAAGCATTTGAAAATGTGAAACGCCTGCTCTGCTCTACTCCTGTTTTAGCAGCTCCGTGTTTTGACCGGCCGTTTATGCTGCAGGTGGATGCCAGTCAGGTGGGAGCAGGAGCCGTCTTGCTGCAGGGGGATGACCACGGGGTGGTGAGACCAGTGAGCTTCTTCTCGAAAAAATTCAACCGTTATCAGAGCAATTATTCTGTAATTGAGAAGGAGGCACTGGCTCTGATCTGGGCATTACAACACTTTGACGTATACGTTGGTGGAGCGCCCCTAGTGGTATACACTGATCACAACCCTCTTACATTCTTGAAGTCTCTCAGGTCACCCAATCAGAGACTGGTTAGGTGGTCTTTATTTTTGCAGACATATGACCTTACCATTGTCCATATTAAAGGGACAGACAACGTCATGGCTGATGCTTTGTCCCGTGCACCCATGCCATGACCTGACCTTTATAGCCCCCTTTATAGTGTGTTATTGATGCCTTGTGTGTTGTATTGGTGGTACTCTGTCCTCTTCTCTTAATCTGCTTCTCAGGTACCAGGGTTGCTGAGAGTGGGTGGAGTAGTCTTCACTACACACTGCTGGGCTGACATAAACACTGGATTTGTATATACATATAAATATATTTTTTTCATCACTGGTCTTGTGATTTGGTGTTTGTTATTGGTTATTTATTAATTGGTCACTTTAGTTTGGTGGTTTTGGTGTTTGTGTTGGTGAGTTGGAGCCGGTGACTCCTTGGGAGCCCCAACTTTATGGGGGGGGGGGGGGTTGACAGCCCCTGTTCATATTTAAAGAGGATTTAATCATGTCTGTTCTCTCCGAGGTGGCTGGACTATCTTGGCAAAATCATTTAGATGTGGAGCACCTGGGCCCGATGCTCCACCTGCTCTATAAAAGCTGGCCTTCAGTGACCTGTGTGTCTCTCTCTCGCTCTGATCCCTGCTCTCTACGCCCCAGCTCCACACACATTTATTTAGTTTTTGCTTTGTTACTGCACCTTCAACATCTCGCACCATCATTTCCACACACGCACCACGCACACACCACTGATAATACAGACAATACATACTACATACTTGGATTTATTATTGGTTCGCATTATTTTCCTTTGTAATAAATTATTGGATTATTTTTGAAACGCACTCCTCCCGTCTTTTTGTCATGGCCATTGAGCCAGGTTGTGACACTGGATATGGACAATAAAACCTTTTGATTCTACTTTTGGCACTGCTTGAGTGACAATCAGTTACAGCAGCTCCTTTTTCTTCATTTTTAGCTACTTTTTGTCCATTATTTTTTAACTTATTAACCGTCTCGAAATTTGCACCATGGAAACCAGAGTGTTTGGGCTTACTCTGGTGTTTCTGCTGTTTTCCGCTGTTTTCCACCGTGTCTGGAGATGCCGTGAGGAGCCATGGTCCTATTGTTTACAGTAGGGATCAGCTGTTAGCGCTCTGTAACACAGCGGTGCTGCCCCAGGAGAGACCCTGCCTAGCCCACGAGCTAAAGAGGAGGAGACGGGGGTGCCGTGCCAGAGTCCGTCGCCGAGCCAGGAGGAGAAGATACAGACCCGTCCTCCCGTCCGTTATTATGGGGAATGTGAGATGGATGAGCTAACGGCACTACCCGGGAGTGTAGCATCATGGTGTTTACAGAGACATAGCTAACCACGCTAACCCCGGACACGGCCGCCACACTGGACGGCTTCCATCTCTCGCGGGCGGACAGGGCGGTGGAGAGCTGTAAAAGGAAAGGAGGGGGGCTGGCAGTATTTGTGAATAATAGATGGTGTAACTCGGGGCACATCACTGTCACGGAGCAGATCTGCTGTAGAGACATTGAACTGTTAGCCGTTAGCCTGCGGCCATATTACCTCCCGCGTGAGTTCTCGCATGTTATCGCGGTAGCTGCGTATGTCCCGCTGGTAGGAGCTTGTGAGATCCTGCACTCTGCAGTCAGCCGGCTACAGACCAAACACCCTCAGGCCCTCCTCCTCATCTCTGGTGACTTTAATCATGCCCCTCCATCCTCCCCCTTGCCCACTTTCACCCAGTATGTTACCTGCCACACCAGAGACAATAAAATACTGGACTTACTGTATGCAAACACCAAGGATGCATACAAGTCATCACCCCTCTGTCCCCTGGGGAGATCTGACCACAACCTGGTTTATCTCCAGCCTGTGTAGAAATGTGACTCCTATCTTATACCTGATTGGAGAAAACTGTGGTGTTAGAACTCTTATAGTGTTACAACCATCCCCGGTCTCCCCTAAATCAGTTTAAATAAATCAATAGTGGGCCTATAGTAATTTTAATGACTAGTTTTTTTTTCTTTTCTTAAGATCTTGAGGGAAACACTTTAATCTGTGTAGTTATGGACAGAGTCAGACCTGTCCACACAGACCTGAAGGTGTGTGCACATCAGAGCGCACGGCTGTGCCGTTATGGAGCGCACTGCAGTGTCCGCTGGTTCTCCTATCTGTCTCTGTCTGTTATATCATAGCCCTTCTCAACTTTTCTCATGTATTGGGAGCTCAGAGGGCGTAATATGTGCGCTTTCTCCACAGCTGGATGTGTGCCTCACACCCTGATCAGACAGGAGAGGCTGACGAGCGGTTTACGTCATGTTATCAATACATTAGTAAATATAAGTGCAGCTGTCCATTTTATGGCTTGCATTGATGTTATCCATTGATAAATTTAATTCAACTTACATTTAAAAAATGAGATCTTACCACTGAATCCTTAGGGGGTGGGCCTCTCCTTGCAGGCTGTCTCAGATGGAGCCGGAGCCACAAAAAGGCTTTTATAAATAAATCCACAGGGATATAAATAATATTCAGATAAATAATCCTCCCGATGAGCAAACAAAGGACCAAAACATCACAAAATTGAATAGAATAGAATAGAATTTATTTCCATTTGTACAAGTTAAGGGGTCAACAGCTACATTGAAATTCTTGTGCGTGTGCCTGAGTCAGTAGAAAAAAATGTATAACAAATAAAAAAATAAAAAAATAAAAAACTATAAAAGCAAATATTAGAATCATTTAAATAAGCAGTTTATACAAAATTGTATAATTGCAATTAATTTATGGATGCGTAAAAAATTCTTATAGTGTTGTTTTTAGTTTTTATATTTCCAGTCTATCAATGCTGTCCCCTTTGCTGCTGTAACACTGCAAATTTCCCCGTGTGGGGCGAATAAAGGTTTATTCTATTCTATTCTTCTACTCTAAAAATATGCACATGATCAACACCTCTGTACAATTTTCTCACCATCTGTGTAACAATAAAATAGAACAAATGAAACAAAAGGTGAAAAAAGAAAAAACAATAGAATAACCGTTTTGATGGTAGTTAGTTTTGTTAAAATCTAAATAGGTCTGAATGTTTTCTTCAAAAGCTACCTGCAGATTATTGAAATCAGTAAATACTTCAAGCAGCGGAGACCCTTATTTTCAAGTTTCACTGGCAGGAACAATTGATTATTGCATAGAAGAGCTGAAACCAGGAGCAAGAACCATTTAGGATGTCGTCTGGCCTGTGCCCAGATTTTGACTGTATTTATGACAATAGGATTACATGTGTGCTGTGAGAGGTAGGTGCAAGTGCTTAAACAATGATTTCAAACCTTTTTTAGCCACTGTACATTTTCTTCTATGAAAAAAAACCAAGAGGCACACCACCATCCAAAAATGTTACAAAATGACACTCTGTAGCCCCTTATACAGTGTATACAATGACAATATAGTCTCTCAGTTTATTTATACTCACTCAGTGTGAAACCTGTAGATTACTGCACAGACACTCAACAGTGGCTTATTATTTGCAGATAATAACAAATTTGCTTGCAAAAATTTTTTTAGACCAATTAAGGGAAATTGGATCATTTCTCATGGTACACCTGAATATCTCTCACAGCACACTAGTGTGCCACGGTACAGTGGTTGAAAAACACTGCTCTAGAGAATTAGGGAGACTGAGGGCTGTGTAATGATAACAGATGACAAAGCACAAGATGAAGTAACCAACAAAAAGCACGATTTAAATCAAAGAACCCGCACAAACACACTAATGGCAGAATAACCCAAAGACTATGTCAGAGTGGGTGGTAAGAAACCTTTATTACTCATTCAACATCTCCAGAAGTAATGCAGCCAAAACCTCCAATGAGATTCAGTAGAGACCCATCAGGTCCTGGAGACTTACTACTTTGCAAAGACATAATAGCTTTCTTCAAGTCATTTAATGTTAAGGGGGACTCTGTTGATAACTAATAGTAATTGTTGGCAGAGTTAATTTCTCACAGAATAAATTCAGTGTTCTTTTGCTACAATTATTTTGGTGAGCATGTCAAGTCAGAGCTTTCAGACCGCCAGCAAGAGCTACTCATCTCCTACCCAGAAAATCTCACCTGTTTTTCTACGAGCTACGGAGCTATGACAGCAGAGAGATGTAGGTACATCGTAGCACACAGCTTGAGCTGGCACGCTCGTCAGCCACATGCGCTCAGTGCGACACAGCCATAGCAAAATCCTCTGCTTTGAATCAGGGCCACATGGACCTGAAATGTAGATGCATAACTCAGTCTTTACTTTATAAAGTTAGATCATTGTGGGTTTGTGATTGAGGTACAAGTTTCTGAGTGCATGGCATAAGCACAGGGCACGTAAATACGCAAATCATCCTCCATCTTAGTCCTCCTCGGTTGAATCACACGTGACCTCACTGATCCTTTGCTCTGTTTCAGTTGTAGACATGCTCCAGCTGCCCAACAGCTAAGAGGCCGTGAAGCCAACTTTGTCCTTATAGACTTATTTTTCCATTATAAATGCTTTACCTGGGAAACACATACTAAAAATGAAGAGTTTCAGGGGCTCTCTGAAATGCATTCTTGTCAGAATGAATGAACAGGATGTCATTAAAGTTGGATTTTGTCCAATCTGCATTGCTTTTGGTTCATGCAATTAAAAAAAGTAAAACTGAGTTAATATTTTAATGAAGTCCTCAGAGCTTAGAGGCAGATAATCTGCACCAAAGTCAATGTGCTCTCTTTCTCTCTCTGTCTGTCTGAATCTCTCTCTAAGGGTTTTTCCTCGTGTTTTGTTTTGAGCTCTAACTGCTCCAGTTTTGTGTCCTTCTATCATATCTCCCTTCTCAAGGCTCACTGACACTGGCCCAGTCATTTAATTGCTCTTTGTCTTTTCCTCATCCTTCTGCAGTTTCTTGCCCAGAGCATTCATTCTTGGTTTCTCATTCGTCCTTTCCTGCCTCATTATTTGCATCCTTCCTTCATGCTCTCCCTGTTTCATCCACCCTCCCTCTTTCTGTCCTTATGCATTAATGCTGTTAATCCTAACTTCACTGTGGCTCTTTCATAAGCAGTCTGTCGATATGTCGGCATGTGAAGTGTGAAGGAGAGACAGTTTGAATTCAGTCTGCCTGCTCTGTTCATGAAAGATACCTTAAATAATATTTATACAAATATGTCATTTTATTGGCCCATGGGTCACAGTCATCAGACAACTCAAAACGCTTTGACATCTTGGGCCAGAGTAAACTGTTCACTCTCAGTCACACCACATGCACACAGAGATGGTTGGAGGTGCTTGTCATAAGTGTATGATGATCACATTTATCAGTAGAGTGGTCCAGTAAAAGTCCTAGAACATAGTTGTGAATTACAGACTACAAAGATGTTCAGGGTCATTCATTTAAAGTCTTCACTTTTGATCGTATTCTAAATACAGTTTTTTACACATAATTGACACAGCCATGAGCACAGTCTTGAGATCAGGTCACACCGAGAGGAAATTCTGTTCCTAAAGAGAGGAGAGTGTGAGATAAAAAGTTAGAGCTCAATGGTCATGGTGTTTAAGTCTGCCCGCTGTGCTGCAGTATTATGTTTCCCCTTCAAGTATAATGACATAATGAGAATAACAATAATAATAATAATGATATCATTCATTCATAAAGCTTATAGTGATTACTAATGTGATAAGATTGTTCAGCCCTACCGGACATGAACCACTTTGTAAAACAAACTCTCATCAAAACATGCCGGGAGTGGAGCGAAATACCCTTATAGAGAAGTTTGTAGTGATGATATTTGTTTATCATTTAAAAAGAAATGTGGTCATGATCTGTTAAACTGCTTCTGAAGCTGTTAGCAATCTCAGTATGAGCAGTCCCTTCCTGTTGCTGTCTCGCTGGTATCACTCACCTTGTCCTGCAGTAAAGGACTCTGATTCGGCCATGCCGCTTTGGGCCACTCACGTTCATAGTAGATTAGAGCTTGGCAAGATGGATCTGCCTGATTACAGACAATAATTCCGGCAGATCCAGCTGCTGTGCAACGTTACTTCATCAGGGCAGGTACAAAATGGCTGACACACTCCTTCCTTTACAGGTTTTGGACCAGTCACGTAATGAAAAGAGACAACATTTCAGTTGAGGAAATGGATTATCTACATATATTCATGATACCAGTGCGGTGGCCAAAAGACAATTTAAAAGACAACAACTATGATTTAAGATAAATATAATGAATATGTAAGTTAGAGAACTTCTTCAAACCAACTGCAATCCTCAAACAAGACAACGAAAGAAAAAGGACAAATGCAGTTCACCATTTACACCCGGATATTGCATAGCTTTTAATGTGGAAATCCAAAATGATAACACATAACAACATGTGTCTGCAGGAGCTGAAAGTAAGCTCCCAAACTTTCAAGTGACAGACAATGGACTCTACCAACTGAGCAGGTGTTGCCCCATTCTCAGGTAATTTATACCAAAAGTTAAATCAGAAAACAACATAACTGAAGAAAAAAACATGGCCAGCTGTTACGCAGTTTTATAACCTTTATATTTGATATTCAGATAACTTTTTTTGGCATTTCTTTTTGCATTTTGAATTTTTGCTTTCTTCATTTAAGTCGTTGCCTTCAAGTGTACTTCCCAATAGTTTTGACATCTTTCTCTGGGTTTGTAATGTATGGCACCTGGCTGGTCATACATGATCATGCCATGATCCCATAAGTGCAGATATTATAAAAATAAAAATAACTTTGTTGTATGACATCACATGCTCACTTACTCCAAAACTCAAGTCCTCTTCTTTATGGGTTGCACCAGCTCTGAGTATAAAGTCAAATGAAGCCTAGTTTCAGTGTAAGTTCTAACTAATGACTGAGTTTTCTCTCCACTGATGTTTGAGGTGTTGCACCAGATGAGAAAGTTTCAGCATAGAGTTACAGTTTAAATCCAACACCTACCGTCTGGCAGTCCTCAGTAAAATATGGTCTCGGTTTATGTAGGTGGGATAACTCCTAGGGCAGTGCGTTCTCTTGATGATGTCCCTCAGATATAACGTATATATGATGACTTTTTTGCTTGCACTTCGCTTTTCCATCATCACAGATAATTTAAACTGTGCAACAATAAAACAGCATCAAATTATTATCGTATCCTTTTTTTTAGTAAACTTTGGTTATCAGCTGATCAAAATGTTATTTCTACCCATTAGTCTCTCCTGAGAAATGCAGTTTTCTGTTTGTCACAGGGATCTCAGGCAGCTCTGTGAAGACTGGACTGATGAAGTTTCACTGTAATATCTGCCACAATATTAAACACAGTTTGAACACTCTATAAGATGGACATTTTGTCTTCATGGTGCAATTGAACTAAAAACAACTCAAGTCAGAACTTTCACCATGGGATTTAGCATGAACTTTACACCATAACTTAATATAAAACTGAAGCAGCTGATGCAGCAGCCTACTGAATATATGATTTTATTTGGTTTGTCACATCTGTCCAAGACCAAGAGTCTTTTAGGTTCCAGTGTAGTTGGTGGCTCTATAAACTGTAGCACTGACAAAACTCTCTTGCTCCTGACTTGGTGATCTTTTAGCTTTTCTTCTATTGAAACCAAAAAGATCCACAAAATCGTCTTAACTGCTCATTTTTGTTCTGTGCTGTAATTTATTGAAAATGAGGGAGAAATAAATGCAATGGTGTGCAAGACCTTTGGTGTGTGGTGATGGGCAGATGCTGTAGTGCTGCCAGATGTGCTGCTGGACATAGCTAAAGGTTGGTGAATACTGAGAGTATGTACAAACAGCGAACAAACAACAAAGCAATAAACTCGAGATGCTTTACCAGCACCTACACACTCTGTGCAAGGTCAGCTGGCACCTCTCCAGCAACGGGACCAACGTCCAGACATGGTAGGATTGGGACCTAAGCCGACTGTCCTCCCATATCCAGCCCGAGTCCTGTCTGAGCTAACGACACAGATATGATTTGTACATTTTTTAGAAAACTCAAAATTGTCAATTATCTCAGTTATCATTGTGTATTATTCTAGAAAATATTCTTCTCATCGTCATTTTTAGTATTGTTTTTGTTATTATTATTATTATTGTTATTATTGTTATTATTATTATTATTATTATTATTATTATTGTTGTTATTATTATCCATCCTTTCCTTACTATAACAATTATAAGTACTGTAACTAATGTGGTTATAGGGTGGTGCTGACGGTGCTGATGGTAGTAATAATTGTCATCCTCTCGTGCTCCTATTTCTGTTGCTGCCGTTATTATAGTTATGATAGCGGTGGTGCTAGTATCAGTAGTATTAATATTAGTGCTATCTTTGTTTCGTTGTGTTTGTTGCAGTGATGGCAGGTGTGGCGGCTGGTATCTCCCTCTGTGATGTGTCCAGTGGTAGAGGTCACTGGCTGGGGAGTCTACTGTAGGTTTAGGTGATACACAGCCCGCCCTCCCACCCACAGCATAAGGGGTGAGGAAAAAGGAAGTTAAAAGAAATGAATTCTTAACTTCTTGATAAATTGTAAACCACTGTGCCACTCCTGGACAAACCTGCGGCCTCTGTATGATCTGTGGACCAGGTTCTCACATGGCTGTCCTCCTGCTCTGGGTCCAACTCAGACTTAAAGACTTCCTAAAAGGGTCAAGAATAAAAAGTTCCCAAAGCAGTTTTGTTTTTTAATTATAATTTCATGTACCCCCTCCCAGTCCACTGCTGGGGGCCTCTTGCTGTGCTGCTTGGGCTGTGTGGTGGGGGTGCTGGTTGCGTGCCCTTTCTGGTTGGCTTGGTCTTGCCTCACTCTTCCTCCCAGAAAGAATTTTACAAAGATTATCGTCTGAATGCTAAACCTGATAGTAATGATGGTCACTACAGCACCTTTACTTCTGGTGCAAATGCTGTAAGTCATTCATTTATTCATATGACACAACTCCTTTAGGATTTAAAATCTTCAGCATTATGAGAAGACAAATACAAACTGTTGTGGCATTTTTCTTCTCTTAACTGTAATTAAGACATCATGGATTACATTTTATTTAGTTTTTTACTAGATAGACATATTTGATTTTTTTCAATGCTGATATCATCTTATATATTTCCTTAAGTTTTCAAAGACAGACAAATGGGGGACCATAATGGGGGTATGACGCTTTCACACTTAATGTGTTTATAGTGCACATGTGACCCCGAGTTTGAGTTTCCAAGTTGGTGTGTTTCGTTTGCGCTGATGTGAAAGCTCTCAGAATCAGAATCAGAATCTCTTTATTGTCCTGTGAAGGGAAATTAGTTTTGCAACGGGGCACACCAAAGACAAGGTACACAATGACAACATCAGAATTAAAAAAAAAAAAAACATAAACAACGCAATATCAAAAAACATCATACACAAAACATACTAACTAAAGTTTAGTCCAGAGCTCATACCAAAATGGAAAATTACTGCCAAGTAATTTAAAAGTGCAATGTGCGGATGTGCAAATGAGCAATAAAAGTGCAAGAAGAACAGGAGCAACCTAAGGATTAACTGCCATTACATAAAAAAATAGCACTGGGGATAAAAGAGACCTGAAGTCTTTTGGTCCTCCTCATAGGAGCCCTAAACGAAGGCCTGAAGGCAAAAACTCGTTTCCAAGTGGATGATTAGGACAGTCCAGAATAACAATAGCCTTCCTCAAGACCTGTCTGAGGAAGCTTTACCTGTCTGTCAGCAGCTTTAACAAGACTACCGAGATGATTCTTACTGGACAGGTTCAGGTTTCCAAACCATGCAACAATACAAAAGGTTGAAACAGATTCAATAAAAATTCTGTAAAAGAGAGTCATCATCTCAGTACAAACATGGAAGGTTCTCATTTTCCTCAAAAAGACCAATCTTTGGTTCTTGGACGTAGCATCAACATGGAGTTCAAAACACAGTTTGTTGTCAAGGCCCACACCCAGATATTTGTAGCTCTCCAGCATCTCAACATCAGCACCTTTGATAACAGTTGGTGGGGGAAAAGAGGGAGACTTCCTTAAATCAATAACCATGTCTTTAGTTTTCGACACGTTCAACTTGAGAGAAGACTCATCACACCAAGCTACAAAATCATCTACAGCAGGCCCATGGTCCTGCTCATCCTCCTGAAGAAGACTAACAATAACCGTATCATCAGCAAACTTCAAGATGTGTCTGTCTCTAAAGCTGCTCCAGCACTCATTAGTGTACAAAATAAAAAGGAGAACCAGTGGAAGAGGAGAGCACACTGGAAGGAACACCATTAACTCTCACACACTGTGATCTGTTGGTTAAAAAGTCAGTTATCCAACCAGTCAGGTCAGGATCTAGCTTAAAATAATAGAAGAGCCTATCAACAAGCAGAAAGAGTTGAATAGTACTGAATGCTGAGGAAAAGTCGATAAATAAGAGTCTGGCATGTGTCTTCTGCCCCTCAAGATGCCTGAACAAAAAGTGCAATAATGTAACCACTGCGTCCTCCACACCTCTGCCAGCTCTGTATGAAACTGCAATGCACCGAGATGTTTTTCAACATGCAATAAAATCTGAGTCTTTATGATCTTCTCAAAAGTCTTCATCAGGAGAGAAGTCAGAGCTGCAGGCCCAAAGTCATTGAGTGCTTTAGGGGAGCCACTCTTTGCTATAGGAACAATAACTGGATGTTTCCACAGCTTTGGTACTTGATGCAGCTCAAGAGAGTGAAAAGATATATGGGAAAATGCTGCTAAGCTGATCCGCAAAGGTTTTTAGTACTCTGCCAGAAATACTGTCAGGTCCAGGCTCTTAGCCTTAGTTTTCTTAAAAAGATTAGCCACATCGTTCACATAAGTAGGAAATGCTGGAGACATAGGCATGCTGTTATTAAAAACACCTGTCTGTTCAGTAAAATTCTGACTTTCAAATCAAAGGTAAAAACTGTTTAAATCATCTGCTAAATGGAATTTTGTCATTCCCCTTCTTGTGTACTCCTGTCATTGTTTTCATTCCATTCCAGGCTTTCTTTAGGTTGTTACTGCTCAGCTCTGCCTCAATTTTATCCTTCAATTTTAGTTTTGCCTTTTTTATTTTGGACCTTACTTCATTCTTTAATTTTCTTTCTGTGAAGACTTTACCTTCATTAAAAGCAGTTTTCCTTTGCGTTGTCTGAATAAGTCCCTTGATGTCTGTAGAGAGCCATGGTTTGTTATTAGGAAAAAATTGTACATCCTTAGAAGGAATCACAGAGTCTCTGCAAAATGAGATGTAGCTACACACAACATCAGTGAGTTCATGGATATCAGAACTTTCCTCCTGAAATAAAGACCAGTCTGTGCAATCAAAGCGCCCTTGGAGGGCAAGTGAACTGTCGTTGCTCCAGACTTTAACCTGCTTGATGCACGTCTGTTCCCTCCTCAGCACAGATCTATTTGTGAGAAGGAGGTGAACAGTGTTATGGTCTGAGGAGCCCAGCGCAGGTCCTGCCTTAGATTTATACGCCCCTTTGATGGATCCACAACATGGATCTAAAGTTTTGTTGCGCCTTGTAGGATAGGTGATGTACTGGTAAAAATTGTTCAGTGATTTCTTGAGGTTACAGTGATTGAAATCACCAAATATTAAATTAGGGGCATCGGGAGAAACAGATTGCAGATCGTGCGTCACTTTAAAGATTGTGTCTGTAGCAGATCTGACCTCAGCTTTGGAGTGGATGTGAACAACTGTGACGAATATTTAAGGAAATTCCCTTGGGAGGTAGAATGGCCTCAGTGACACAGACAAAAGCTCAATATCAGGTAGGCACAGCCGCTCACGCACAGTTACATGACTGCACCATCTGCGGTTTATGTACAAGCATACTCCTCCCTGAGATTTATGCGTCACATCACTGTCTCGATCCAGACGCACAGGAACACCAAACCCGTCAATCTCCAGAGAAGAGTCACAGTCCGGACGGACAGCCATGTCTCAGTAAAGGCCAAGCATCCCTGAATTCCCGTAAGTGGTAGTAGCATTTCCTCGTAGTTCATCGTCTTATTTCTAAGAGACTGGACATTTGCCATGATCATAGAGGGAAGCCCCTCTCCTTCCGCATTTCCTACTTCGCAGCTTCCCAAAGTTCTCCCGAGGTATAAAAGACTAATCCTTTATAAGGCTTTTGTCCAGCCAAGAGTGTGTGGGATCATTCCCGGCTAGGGAGCTTCATCTTAATCCCATGAGAGCCTCCTGTGTGTACATAATTGTTTGGGGGTGCTGGTAACTCCGATTGAAGTTCACAAAAAACACTGCAAATAAAAGGTAAATAATCTCAATTTCGGCAGAAACTCTTTTAAAACAAGTCACAGAATGTACGGGGTTCAGATCAGACGCTTAAAACGGGTTAAAACGGACACAAAACAGACAAACACACGAGAGTAGCAGAGCAACAAACACCGGCTGCATGTCGCCACAAGAGCTGCATCAAGAGGTCTCCTCTCAATCAAACCTTTGTCATGGCTACAGTAATAAGGGTGTGATATGTGCAGGAACTACTGTGTATTTTAAGTAATCCTCTGAAGATAATTCAGGAAGTACAATGATCATAGAATGGGGGCTAAAAAGGCCAAATATCAGCAACTGTAGTAATTGAAGCAATGCAGGCCCACAGCAGCAGGTCGTCCACACCAGTGATCCAGAGCAGCTTATAGACAAAAACCAGAGAAAAGAGCAAGGGCAAAAAAAAGAAAGAAATAGGCACATTGAGAGAGAGAGAGAGCGAGAGGGTGGAGAGGGGGGAGGGGGGGGCTCAAAGTGCCAAATCCCCCACCAGTCTAGGACTATAGCAGCTTACCTATGAGCTATGAGCTGGTCCCTAACTGAAAGCTTTATCAAAGAGGAATGTTTTAAGTCTAAAGCCCTTTGCACACCAGACACGTATTTTTTGCGCGAATATTTCGCACGTTATTTATTTTTTTCAAATCTGCTGTTTTTCAATGCAAGCCTTCACACCAGCAACATTATTTCGCCGAGAGAAATTGCAACTTTTATTTTTTCGGACCAAGGTCGATTTTTCCATAGTTTCGCTTTCAACGAGTGCTTATCCTACCAATCAAAATGCCCGTTGTTGGCTCGTCACATAGTCCCGGAGCACCGATTAGTTACTGTCGACGACTGCAAGTCTGTCCTGATTCAGCAGACAGCATTATAAGGCCACTTGCATTCTCACCAACGTCCTGCAGTCTGATCATCAGCCGTATGTCTGAGGTAAGAGGACACACTGTCGTTAAAAGTATAATTTGAGTCACTTCCTGTTTGTTTGTAAACAGCTCCAGCTGTGCGCAGAGTGCATCTGGTTCATTCATATGTGATGGGCTACCTGTTTACTGTCTCGATCCTCTACTAGGCTAACCAATATGATATTAAAGACAAAAATATCATAGCACAAGCTAAAGAAAAGATATATGAAAAGGAAAACTTTAAATCAGTGGCTCAGTCTGGAAGTGAAGGGTTGCAGCCCAGCTCTGTGTCACATGTGTCCTCAAGCACAACTCCCACTGCGGCGTCAGTGGTCTGTAATGTGTTAACTGATGATACAAAAGAACTACTCACAAAGACTCTTCAAACATCAGTCAATGGATGTGAAAGGGATGTGAATTGTAGGCTTGAGCTGTGGCTTAAAAGTGCTTAGAATGTGTGTGGCATGATCGTTTTTTATTTTTTACGTATTGAATCGTGTCGCTCCTGATCTGCATAGACAGGCGCGTCAAAGTTCGTCTCTGAATTATTCGCAATGTCATGCCGTTATTCTCATCGCCGCTGGTGTGCAAAGGCCTTAACCTTTAAGGTAGAGAGGGTGTCTCCTCCTGAACCGTGGTCGGTAAATGGTTCCAGAGAAGAGGAGCCTGATAACTGAAGGCTCTACCTCCCAGACTACTTCTAGAGACTGATGGTACCATGAGCAGGTCTGCTGGCTGTTCTAGGGAAGGTTACATGGCACTACAAGCTCTCTAAGATATGTTGGTGCCTGACCATTGAGACCTTTATATGTGAGAAGAAGAATCTTGAATTTTGTTCAGTTGTGAGAAGCAGATGCAGAGAATATAACAGGAGAGTCATGTGATCTCTTCTCCTAGTTCCAGTCAGTTCATGTGCTGCAGCATTCCAAACCAGCTGAGGAGGACGCGCAGAGGAGTTCTGAACTCCATGTTATTCCATAAAAGTGCTGCACCACAAAAAGTAGGATGAATGCCATCTTCTCCTTCAAGGCCAGGCTTCCCCATAATGATGTCCAATTATCTATGAAGCCCTCTTTAAAGGACCATCACCGTGATGGAGGCGAGGGGTAAAAGTTAAGTTAGGTGAAAAAAAGCCTCAGATTACATGTAGATGTTTGATTTTTAAATTTCAGCATAATTATATTTCTTTGTTTTGCTCCAACCCTCATAAAAAGCTTTTCCATTGTTGTCTTAATGGGTAATTTCAGTCATGTCACGGTTATATTGATGAATTTTAATCAATCATTTTCTTTGTGAAACCCCGATACCCTGCAGACTGAGCATGTTCAGTTCACAAAGCAAGAGGCCAGTGGATGCACAGATGCAGAGATGAGGGCAGGATTACAACGGGAGGTAAAAAGAGGGCCATCGGAATGAGTTTGTGCGTCCTCGGGGCATGGGGAGCTCTCGCAGCTGAGGTCACGCTCAAGGCTGAACAGTTAGACTTACAGAGTCATGCTTCATTTATCGCAACTGGAACAACAAAGACAAAGAAAACTGCTCAGACATGCACAGCCTGAACCTGAGCAGCACTTCCTTACCCCAGAGCTCCTGGTTTCTTACCTGCCTTTGTCTTATCACAGCCCCCTGACCATAATGAACCACTACATGGATGAATATTGATCAGCCCAGGAGAGGAACAAGGCTTTCCAACCCCCTCACCCCCTTTTACAAACCTCTGACTGATTAAGCACACAATCAATGCACTCAGATATTTAATTGGCGCCTGGTCTAAGAGCATGTTCGATGTGTTTCATTTGTCTCTGTTTTGCCTTTTCTTTTGAGGTGCTAGGAAACAAATGCTAACATGGCTATTTTTCTCTGTAAGCTGCTGGAAAGTAGATTTTCTGTTGGTCCAATGGATTCACAAGCTGAATTATTGGGATGCATTCCAAATTTGATTTGAGTTGGGTTAACACTTCTTAAATAACAGCAGCAAATCCATTGCAGAGGAGAGACAGTGGAATGAATGCAGGGTTGTTAACAACATGGCACTGAGCAGAGCCGAACTGACCAATTACCACAGAGCTGACTTGTTGACCAATCAGAGCAGACTGTGCCCACATGGTGAAGGGAGCCCTGAAGAGGCAGGACCTCCAACAGATCATCTGGGACAGAAGGAGAATCCAGCACTATCAGGGGTACTCTGTGTGTGGGAGCTGCTCTGGACGTTTTTCAACATTAGTGATTGTACACATGCTCGAGCAGTTATTAGAAATGAATGTATAATATTTAATATATGTAAGCAAAGTCTGAGCTCTATAACTGGGGTTCATATATTGAGTTTGAAAACTGCTGGAGTATGTTCACAGCCACTTCTGTTCGCTTATATAACCTGAAAAGACAGTTTAACAGGGGCTCTTTCTGCTAATAGTCTCATTTGACTCTATTTGCTACAGAAAACAAGATCTTAGTGCTGCTTCAATCAAATGATGGATTTTGTTTAACAGATCATTTAACTCAGGAAAACTGTGGCCATCCCTCCTTGGGCTCAGAAAAACTCATGAAAGTAAACTATTACTTAGGATCTGTCTGTCAGGCTGAAGACCTGGTCTGTGTTTGTTAAGGCATCGTTCTGTAAGCATCTCAGTCTCACTATAGCCTGAACCTTCTGATCTGACATTCAGCTTCACCTCTCCTCCTCTCTCTGCTCTGCCCTTCCTGTTCCTCCTCCACAGAAAATCTCCTCCTCAGCTCCTTCCAAACACTTCTACTGCTCCTCCTCCCCCTGATGCTTCTTCTCTGTATTTAGAAACACGGGCACTGTTATCAAGAGGCAAATTCTGTTTAACAATATCTTCATGGACTTGAGAGAAGGTCTTTGTATAATTGCTGTTCTTTTTTTAGAGGTCTAATGTGATTTGGACAATATTAATTCATTTATTCAGTTTATTCAGTTTTTCATTTTTCATTTATTCAGTTGCAGAGTGTTTATTCATTTCCTGAAAAGTTTCAAGTTTAGGAAAAGCAGAAAAGAAAAGCATTTACCTGGAAAACTTTACCCCAAAAATTGCGGGGGGTAAGGGTATTTTTTTTTCAAGCCTTTATTGGGCGGTGTGGAGAGACACAGTGGATAGCTTGTGAAGGGGGGGGCAACACTCAGTGACTGGGCTTCAGGCGGGAATTGAATCAGCTGAAGCGTACGATATGATATGTGCCTGGCATCTTACCACTCAACCAAACCAGCCCCCCAGAATTGTGTAACCCTGATTTGCGCTGCCTTTGTGAACACCATGACTCAGTGTGTGGTAGGATGACTGCAGATGATAAGACAACACAAAACATTTACTTGCCTATGTATCAGGAGTGTTTTTCCTCATTCATGTCTCATACAGTGGTCCAAGATGCCTCTTTTGTCCTTTTTACAGTATTTCCATTATTACTAGCTGCTGCTTATTTCAGTCAGCTCTGTCTCTTGACATTATACGCTCCCTTTCTGTCCCCATCGTTAATGCATTCTAACAAGCAGACAGTGAGTCAGGACCAGAATACTAATTGCATCTAATGTTATGGCAGAGTACTGCAGAGCAACATTTGACGCAACAGTGCACAAGAATAAATGCTAAAGATGGCACAAGGGACAGTGGAACAGATTCAACCTGGATTTCAGGCAGAAGTATAAACCATGCTTTGGTCAAGAAAAGGAAAGAAGCCAAAATGCTGAGCTGGGCATACAGTAGCCCATTTTTAATACCTAATGATTATCCACATCCCATGATGCAATTCTCTTCTTATTCCCGTCTGAACATTAAAGATGCTTCTGTCAGCCATCTATGAGCACTAAGTCAGTGCAGTGCAGCACACTTTGACCCCAGGATGGCAAAGTATGGGAGGTACTGACATGACTCTTAATGGCTTCTCCACCTTCACACTGAAAAGAGAAGATGATCCTTCAGAATCATTAACTTAATTGCTGTCGGCTCTGATCTTGCAGTTTGAGATGAGGAGGCTACAGTCATCACCTAAGATAGAAGCCTGACTATCACAGAGTCACTGTTGAACAGAGTCAAACACCAACACTGCGTGGGGCACCAGGATGGAGCGGAGGAGGTCTCAGCTGTAGGTCACTGAGGCAGCTATAGGGTATGATAAGATCAGGTCACACTTAAATCAGGTCAGTGGGGACAGTGGGAGGAGAAGGGCACGGATCGATAGGCCGTGCTCAAAGCTGATTGTCTCGCTGGGAAAAGATTTGTCTAATCTGATGAGAATAGGCCGCCCTTGTTTGTGCAGCTCACTGTCCTGTCTGGAATTGAACCCTGATATCCTGGAGAGCTGACAGGCACAAGAGGAAGATGCTTGTCTGCTTAAAAAACTACAGAATTGCAGAAGAGGGAGGCCTCAGAAAAGAAATCAGAGTGGTGGTCCAGGATAAGATAATGACATTTTTGTGACCAGCATTCATGACATCACATACTGCAGTATTAAGGACATTAACATGGACTCCCTCTCCTCTTGCATCACCACCCTGACTCCGGACTCTTCTTCCAATAAAATAATGGCCTCTCCAACATTCTCAACTCACTCGCTCCTGTCAAATCTCGCTCTGTCTTCTTTACTCGGTCTGCCCCCTGGTTCACCCCCGATCTCCGTTCCATGAAATCTAAAAATCTACAGCTTGAAAGACTTTTCAGGAAAACTGGTTTCACCATCCACAAAGATATCTACATAGCTCAATTATCTCTCTATAAGGACTCAATGTCCCATGCCAAATCACAATATTACTGTGGACTCATCTGCTCTAATGAAGGCAACACCAAGACTCTCTTCTCCGTATCTAACAGAATCATTCAACCATCTGACTCCCTACCCCCCCACCTGTACTCCTCAGACACCTGTAACCCTCTCCTCCTGTTTTTCAATGACAAGGTTAATTAAAGCCCACGTCCCTCATACTCGTGTCACCTCCATTTTGAGGGTTTCATCCCTTTTCCACCCTTTTAGAGATATCACACTTTAAGTGATGTATATTTTCTATTTTTTAGTCTATTATTGGGTGTTTATTCCATGTTCCCGCCTTCAGTGAGTCACATGACCAGCTGCACTGACCTGTCAATCACTGAGTGACATCATTGTAACAGCTCCTGAGGGAGAGTCAAGTTTTCACTCAATTTCACTCTCACTCAGCCTCACAGATGCCACAAATCTCTCTAAAAAATAATGTCTTCTGATAGTAATTTTTGTCAGGAATCCATCTATGTTAGTTTTAAGGCTGTAGGAGTTTTGTTTTTTGTGTAGAGGTCTAACTGCCACAGGTCGTCTGGAGCTGTATCCTACTCACCATACTCATTTGAATGGGAGGAGTTGGGGGCTTGTCATTCGGAAACAGTTTGAGAAACAACAATTTCCTTCAGCACTTTTGATAAGCAAGGCCTCCTCTGTCATTTGTCCATGTTTCAAGCTGATTCCTTTTATGGCTTAGGAGGAGATACATTTTCTTTTTGGATGAAAATTTGGGCAGAATTTTATTTTGAAGGCAAATTGCCAGCTTCCTGTTTGAGATAGGTCAGGGGTGTCAGTGTGTGATTTGTGGGTCTTGATGAGACGAATGTTTCAACCTTGGTTTGATCTCTCTACGACATTCCTACTGGCCGTGAGGGCTGTTTTAGCGTGCCTAGGTGGCGCTAGAGAGCTCATTTTGGCATGTTGGTGGTTAGTTTTTCCTTTAATTAAATTTTTTGCTGAATCTGAGGCGTGTGCCAATGTTGGTAAGTTTTTGAGCATGTTTAGGGGGTCAAATTAAGGTTTAAAGCACTGACTGAATAATAAAGAAAGAAACGGACCAAAAACAATAGGGTCCTTGCCCTTCGGGCGAGGATCCTAATACTAAAAAGAAAGAAATGCTACAGGAACAATAGGGACCTTGCCCTTCGGGCGAGGATCCTAATACTAAAAAGAAAGAAATGCTACAGGAACAATAGGGTCCTTGCCCTTCGGGCGAGAATCCTAATACTAAAAAGAAAGAAATGCTACAGGAACAGTACGGTCCTTGCCCGAAGGTTGTCTGAAATGAAGCATAACCTATGTTGACCTTGGACATACTGTGAAACACTGAAACAGAGAAGTCAAAAAGCAGTCATTTTCAATAGTTACACTGTGGTGGAAGGGATATCTTCTGTCTCTGCTACTGTTTTCACTTTATCTATTTATTAGTCTAACTTCCACCGCTCTTCTCTGGTTTATCTCCTCCCCCCGCGTCCTTTCATAATGCCGAGTTTGAAGTGAGCGTCTGTGTTTAAGCAGACAAACTGTGAGGAGCACTGAGCGAAGGTAAAGACACAGAGGAGGGGGAGAAACGGCTAATTGCTCCCCTCTTACAGCTTCAAAGCTGTAGCAGATGGGAAGGTGTAATTTCAGAGGGCTTCACATGAAAGCTAACATAAAGATGTCAGAGCCAACGCTGTCTAACCTCGCAGCACTCATGACTCGAAACACTACCTGTGTTTCTTTTGCATTACACATTTTCCTTTCAGCTCAGCAAGGATGACTAATAGATTTCATTTGCACTTTTAGTTTGTACTCAAAAGAACACTTTTCTCAGCACAGATTAAAAATAATTTTGAAGGTTAAAGGATTTTAGTATTAAATGTGATGGATTGACGCCAGTAAGACTTATGTTTCCTTCTTAAGATTTCTTCACAGCCACTGTGTGAGGGGTCACTGCTCCAGCAGTCATAAACTTCACCAGACTTCTCCTTCAGCTCTGAAAACTTCTGGATCTGTCCTCCTCCTTCCTCTTGAAAAAATGCCCTGTTGATTGATTAAACTTGTCTGGACATGTTTTGTAATGTCGCAATATTACTTTCTACCTGATTCCATGTCCATAATCAGGCAGATCCAGCAAAGCTTCAAGCCAGAGGCACTGACCAATCAGCATCCTTTGAGAAGCAGGACCTACAAACAACAAAGAGTTATGGCCGTCTGTCATCTTGATGCTCATGTGGTTCATGAAGCTGTCAATGGTTCCAGATAGAGGCGCTCTGTCAGTCTGTTTAGGGGCCTTTCAGTGGGAAAGACAACAATCACTATATTTGCAGCCGTTTTTGGAAATTAATTATACATATAGGCGTTAATCACGATGTTGACGAGCCCACACTTAGATTCAGCAGATGCATTATTTTATTTTAATGTAGAAAGAGACTGGATTTAAGAAAAAATCAGTTCGCTCTTAGAGGAACAAGGTCTTAGCTCTGTAAATATGAATAGAGATACAGCTGTGATTAGCGACTGTATTTGTGTTAATCACCTTAACAGATGATATAATCCAGTTTCTTATGTGGGCTTATTCAGGGACAGAATTCATAATTTTGTTTGTTCAATTTTAGAGGTAGCAGATAGTTTTTACAACATGAACTGGGCCTCCTACATGCTGCATGTATGTTAGCCCACAGTTGTCATTTTCTCATCATAATTTCCCTCATCCTGTAAATTGCAGAACACCAGCATGCAAAGTGAGCAGCAATGTCATGTGCAAACTCTACATGTGTCTGTTTGTCAATTTTTCTCCAGCTCCTAAACCTTTGCCGATAGGCCTCGGGGACCAATTCATATGCCTTAAGTACCGCAGACTTTACCTTAGCATAATCCATGCTAAGACTTTAACTTTCCAAACAAGTGAAGATCAGAGTGAAAAAATGAATAAAGACGGGCAGATAAACTGGCATCTTCAGACTCTAAGTCAAGTACTAAAATGTCTGGAGAATGCAGGTTTACACTTGAAAAGGAGCAAGTGTCAGTTTGTGGAGAAAGAGGTGACATATTTAGATCATCATGTGGACAGGGCTGGACTGCACCAGCCGAGACAAAAGCAGCAAGGACACACGAACACCTGCTTCAGTGACAGAACTCAAGGCTTACTTTGGACTGTTGAAGATCCTACCTAACCTGTCTGGCATGAGGGATCCAGAAGAGGCTTTACAGAAGTCTACAGACCTTTGGCAGTTTGTTAGTGCACTATGATGAGACCAAAGGACTGATACTGTGGTGTGATGCATCTCCTGATGGATTAGGAGCTGTGCTAGCTCAACCAATGACAGAGGAGGAGTCATCACACATGCTTTCAGCTGTAGAAGAGTTTATCCCCAGGACAAAGAAGGATTGGCAGTAATTTTGGGAGTACAGTACTTCCAAAAATATCTATATGGAGGAAACCTGTGATATGGACTGATCATAAGCCAGTGATGAGTTTATTCCCTGAGGTGAAAGCAGTGCCTCAGATGGCTTCAGCCCAAAATGACATGGGCTGTACTGTTGAGAGCATGAGTATGTTATCATAGAGCAGGAAAAGACAATGGCAACTCTGATGCTCTTAGCCATTTACCCCTGTCAGAGACTCCACGTGGCCGAGCATCTGAAGAGATGGTGCGACATCAGCATAAAGCCACTGAAGTCATCAGGACCAGACCAGGAATCACAACAGTCATAATCGACGCAGGTACAAATGACATCTGTAGACAGCAGTCGGAGCTCCTGAAAGTCGACTTTGTCGACTTTGTCACCTTAACGCAGAACTTCAGAGATCCGTTGTCACGTCCAAATCTCCAGTCCCATCCCCTCCTGTGGCCGCGGCTGTGGGCGTTTGAGCCAGCTGTGGGTGTTGCACACCTGGCTGTCATCGGCTGCTCATGGCGAAAACTACGTAGACAACTTTGACCTGTTCTGGAGAAGGAGAGCGTTTCAGGGGTGATGGTGTTCATCCCAACTGGCTGGGGGCAAAGCTGCTCACAGGAAACAGTATTTTTGGTGTCCTCCACCATCTACTCCCTGTGATGGCCATGTGCATGGTTGGCTTTGTACTGCTGCCTCTGTCCTCTGTTTCAGGAATGGCTCCATCTGGTGGTGATCAGGTTGGGGTATCTGGCAGGCATATAAGCTTGAGCCTTTCAGTTGTCTCTCTCTCTTCCCTTTGGATTGAAGACCTCCAACATCCACCATGATTTGCTTAAGTGTATTTCCAAATAAAGGCTAACCTTGTTGAAAAGCTTACCATGTGGACATCCCTTCCCTGTTGTGGCCTAAACCACCTAGCCATAACACTCCCTCTGATCAGTCCCACTACTGTTGATGTCCCCCAGGTCCCAGCACCATTCTTCATATTCACCAAGAGCTGTTTATAAGGAGCTGGGATCTGTCCCACACTGTCAATCCCAACACCAGGAAACTGCTTTAAATATCCCCCCAAACAACCGTTCTGTAGACTCTGCCTCTCAGCCAGTCACATCACCCACAGCACCATCTTCCGGACCCCCTGATCACCAATACCAGACAACACACCATAGAAACATACTCCAGACCTAATTATAACAACCTTAACACATAAAAATACACCATCCCCCTGGTAACATGACACTTTTAACTGTAATTTCTCTTTTAAACAAGACTTTTTTAATTAATGATCAGATTTTAGACAACACTGTTGATTTTATATTTTTAACATGGCACAGATGGACCTGCAGCTCTCAATGAAGCTTCTCCGCCTGGTTTTCATTATTTATATTCTTTTAGAAATGGTAGACAGGGTGGGGGGACTGCAACAATTCTTTTAGCTTCACAAGGTTTTGCAGAGGATTTTATTTCATTTGAGTATCATTCCTTTGTTTTTAGCAGTCCTCCGATATTTTGTTTAATTGTTTACATGCCACTTAAAAGATGCTCCTCTTTTATCAGCAAATTTTCAGAACTGCTATCCATCGTCCATTCATAGTACAATGGAATCATTATTTTAGGGGATTTCAATATTCATGTAGAAAAGCAGTCTGATTATTTTAGCTCTGAATTTTTAAATCTGATTAATTTTCTGAATTTTAAGCAGCATGTGTCAAGGTCCACCCACAAATGATCACTTGAAACAGTAAAACAAGCAAAACAGAAGCATTTTTCAAAATTAATCACCGACAATCACAATAACCCCAAAATCTTTCTTCAACCATCAACAAATTAACCAACCCTGATTTTAACCAACCTTTCAAATCTGAGTTATCATGTGAAGACCTTGCAGTCCACTCCAGAACAGATTTTATCAGGTCAAACCTTTTAAACTGTAAGCCTGTTAACTTTAACTCTTCTGAGTCTGTGCTTTTAAATGAGGAAACACTGGAGAGGTTTGTCCTGGTTGATGCTGCAGTGCTTGAAGGGGTTGTCTCCCATCTTAGACCAGTGACATGTTTCAGACCCTATCCTAAACCCCTTTTTAAAACCTCTTTTAGTGATTTTAAAGATTATGTTATTAATATTGTTAATGCAACACGTCAAAAACACAGAAAAGCACCAGCATGTGCACCTCTCCATTCCTGTAGGCAGCCGGAAAAGCCGTGGAGAAGACTCCACATCGATTACCCATTTATGGGCAAAGTGTCTTTGGTTGTTGTTGATGCACATTCTAAGTGGCTTGATGTGTATCTGGTGACCTCTGCTACATCAGAAAAGGTCAAATACTGTTTGAGAAACAGTATAGACAAAGTTAAACAAAGCTTTGTTCAGCTACCGCATCACTCCACAGTCAACACTGTTACCTGCTAAGATGATGGTGAGTTGAGGTTTAGTCTCGATCTTAGACGCTCAGATTTAATACAGAAGGTGGAAATGACAAGAGTCAAAAAGCTTATCATGATAGACGTGACAAAGGATGTTACTTTAAAGTAGGAGACTGTCTACGCTAAAGACTATGGATATGGGCCAAAGTGGATACCAGGACTGAAGATGCAGCAGGACCAGTTTCTTCCACAGTTTTGCTCAGAAATGGTAAAGATGTGCGTAGACACATGATCAGCTGTTTGGTAGACGGGAGCAAGAGTCAGTCCTGATACCAGACTCAACGTGTGAGGAGGACAGAGTGGAATCAGCATCAGGGATCAGCACGCAGCCACACAGTGCAGAAGGGCTCTAATTTCATAGACCAGGCGCAGGTGCGGCACAGCTGCCCTGCGCCACGCCAACGGGTGTATCCAGGGCATTTTGCAATTTTCGTGCAGGGTGCAGTCGTGGGTGTGCCTCGCGGTTTGTATATGAGAAATGTAATGTAACTGCATAATTTTCAAACCTTTACAGTGTGGACACACAAATGTTTGTTTTTTTTCGTTCTTTTGCCACGCCTCCGTCCCTCCCACCGGCGCAGGTGGCAGAGAGGGAGGAGAGAAGGCATGAGTGGGTTTAACACAGCTGATTGTAATCTTCACCAATCAAATGAACGCCTCACCTTGCCTTTAAAGGCGCTGCGGGCAAGGCGCAGTGCCAATTTCAATCTCTCCTCCATTGACTCCAGCCTCGGTAGGCTGGTGGATGCAGCCGACCGAGGCCGTTGAGACCCCGGACCAGGGGAGGACGGCTCTTCTCAGGCTCCGTCCATCCTTCTTCAACCAGCAGTCCAAGCGCACGAAGAGGAAGAGGAAGGAGACACGTTTAGATAAAATTTATTTTTCTCATGAATGATTTTGTGTATCTTTAATGTGACTGAGTAAATTGTGGCCAAAACATGTATACACGGTAGGCATATACTTGCATTTAAGGACAGAGCTGTGCAGCCAGTTGGTCTTTCCTCTCCCGTGTGCTCTGCCGCTCTCCCTGTTGATACGGCACATGCAGTTCGGCCTCTCTCCGTCTTAAGTCCTGTGATGTCTTCTCTGTGAGGTCAAAGTGGCATCCATGGCGTAAGGCTATGTTGTGTAGCACGCAACATGCGACAAAGAATGCACTGACACTCTGGGATACCTGCCTGTGAGGTTTTGGTGACGTGTGCACACTGTGCGCCTGTCAGCCAAAATACCACTCCACCAGGTGCACTTCGTGAGAAGAATAGACCAGGTTGGAGCTGGCGAGCTTTCAGCGCACCTTCCACGCAGTGTTTTGGCATGACATTGTCACTGCGTGAAGCTGAATCTGTTGACACCTCCCCCGGTGCATCGCCACACCCATCTCGGCGCAGCCAGTCTACCAAATGTGCCAAATTGGATGCGCAGGGTGGTGTGCCGGACGAAATTACCACTGAGCAGGGTGCGCCACCCTGCACTGTGCCAGGAAATTAGAGCCCAAAATGTGTAAAAGGTCAGTTTAGAGCCTTTCTTTTTAAAGCTTGCATCAGATTTTATTTCTGAGCCTTGTGTCATATTTTAAATCTTACACTGAAATAAAATTCCCGGTAATTGAAATCAGCCTTTGTGGTTACTTTGTTGAGGGGATCCTACAGCCTGTAGTAATTATAGGCCGATCTCAAAGCTTTCTTTCACTTTTATCCAAAATACTTGAAACCTTGGTTAGCAATCAAGTAAAAGAATACCTGCCTCCCAGTTCTATTTGGTCAGCTTATCAGTTGAGTTTTAGACATGGCCATAACACTACCACTGCAGCCATGAAAGTTAAAGACATTGTTGATGCCTTGGACAGAACACCATGTTGTTTGGCTCTTTTATTGATATTTTAAAGACACTGTTTATCATTGCATCCTGTTAGATCACTGGACTATCTGACGGGTAGAACCCAGGCTGTCAGGTAAGATGGAGTCACCTCTGATGCTCTTCATGTTTGCTCAGTGCTGTGGCTGTTTTTTACTGATGCGCTCCTTCATTTGCACAAGCTTAGGCAAATCTTCAGTATGCCTGTGGTTTAGTTCAAGAGCAGCCCTGCCAGCTCCAGCTTGTAGTTGCAGACAAAACTAAACTCATGCTTTTACATCTTTGAGGTTAACAAAAGCACATTGTCTGAGAAACGTCAGATCCAGTGTGTGGCTGAAAGTTTGAGGGTCTTACTGGTTTTTAATTCAGAAATAAATCCAGTTTCTACCTTTTATGTCAGAAAGAGGCTGGTAGAGGCGACCTTTTTGCCTGCTCTTGTTGTACATGAATGGCTCTGCTCAGATGTTGGACAGTGTGCATCATGGAGCTCTGAGGCTCATCACAAACTGTGGATTTCTCACTCATTATTCATTCATTCATTTCTATACTGCTTATCCCTTTCAGGGTCGGGGGGGGCGGGCGGCTGGAGCCTATCACAGCTGTCATTGGGCGAGAGGCGGGGGTACACCCTGAACTGGTCGCCAGTTGATTGCAGCACCACAGAGAGACAGACAACCATTCCCTCTCACACTATTACCTAAGGGCAATTTAGAGTCACCAGTTAACCCTAATGAGCATGTTTTTGGTCTGTGGGAGGAAGCCGGAGTGCCTGGAGAGAACCCACACATGCACGAGAAGAACATGCAAACTTCACACAGAAAGGCCCCTGCCCTACCCGGGGGTACGCGTGTAAATATTTGGACTGTCTGAAATAAGGTCCCCCACCTGTTCTATTCACAGAGGTTCATCATGGGAAAGTTTTTCCTTTGCTTTTCTGTGGATATCTTGCCATCTTCTGTTGATTTCATCAGCAGATCTTCTGGTTTTGCTCACAGTGTTCATCTATTCACGGATGGCCTCCTAAATCGTGTTTCTTATGGCAATGCGTAGATGTCTCTGCTGGAGTTCATCGGTGTGTTTATTTGCCTCCAACTCCATGGCTTCAAACTTTATTTTTCGTTCACGGCCACTCTGCTCCACCAAACTCTCTATGCTGACAGCTGGTAGCACACGCAAAATTCCCATTTCAATACAGCATTCATTCTGCACCACTGTTATGAATTGCCCACGCAAATACTGAAGATCAACCACAACACGCCCACTAATAACACATGCAATTTTTAGTTTGCGCACGCAATTTAGCGTTCGTTATGTTGGATCTTAGAAAATCCAGCCTTGGGTGTTATATTTCAAAGGTTGGGTATTTAAGCACAGATGCTGTAAGTTTATAATAAGTGATGTCCTCAGTGCACGTGGTTTTGCAAAGGCATCAGAAAATGATTAGCTTTAAAGTTGATCAATATTAACTTGAATTTCTTTGTGAAACTGAACAATTCAGCAGCCGAATCAGCTGGTACTAGGGCATATTGGGAGCACTGCATGTCACATGCACTTGTGTTAGAACAGCACTGTAGATATTGTGGAAGCAAAAAGGACGTCCAAGATGGTGAACGCACTGGGCGCACTTCTGAGAACATTCCACAAACTGATAAGATAACAGCAACTACAGCAGATAGAAAAAAAACATTTCTATGGAGCAGTATTTATTTAAAACAGAGCATCTGCTCAGCTCAACTCAATCATTGCTCGTTGTGTTCATGGTTCTGCTTCCTGTTCACTACTTTACCATGTTTGTGTTCCATGTGTGTTCGAAGTGGTCAGCCACCCTCTCTCTCCTTCTCCTTCCCACCTCCACCCCGGAGACTTTAAAGGGGTAGTTTGGATATTTTGAAGTGCAGTTGTGCGAGGTCCGTGAGCTTGAACATGTGTCACAGCTCAGTTCTCTCTTTCTTCAGAAATCTTGGGACAGACACTAATGCCATACATTGCTTTATGTGGTGCCAGACGCTTTGCATAATTCAAAGAATTGTAGGAGAAAACAAGCCCCAGAAACAGTGTGAGTTCATCACACGCTACAGTTGTTTACATCCATTTGATGAAAACTTCACCTATGTCTATCTTATGCCACCAGTATGTGCATGTGGTGTGAATGTCAATCAACTAATCAATCAATCTTTATTTGTATAGCTCCAGTTCATAACAAGCATTATTTCAAGACACTTCACAATAGAGCAGACTGAAGACAAACTTTTCATTTTAGAGATACACGTATATACATTTATACAAATGGACTAGAGACAAAGGGACTAAAAATAAGAATTTATGATAGAGACAAACCCATGGACGCCCAGATCATAAATCATCCTCATCACATTTGTCTCTGCTGAATATAGATTCAATCAATCAATCTTTATCTGTATAGCACCATATTTTTATTTATTAAAGGTAAACCCCTTGAGATGTGTCATCTCATTTTCAAGAAGGTCCTCATGTCTGTATTGTTGTAAAGATAGTTACTATGGATGTATGATCAATACAACCATGGATAGAGAGATCAATCTAATATTAACTTTAATATCTATAATGAATATAAACTAGAGAAGAATGATGTTGATTGATATAACAGCATCTCGCTGAACTGTCGTTAAATTGAGTTTAACTGGTCTAAAAGTATGAATTTATGTTAAATGGTGTCATTTCTGTTGATGGTTGATGCAGGACAGAGCACATGGAGTCAAGCAGGTCTGCAGCAGCAGGTCATTGTTAGTTTAAACTGATCCTATTCCTCTGTGTGTTCATGTGTGTACAACAGATCTATCGGCGTTGCTGGCTTGTTTTCAAGAAGTCATCCAGTAAAGGACCTCGACGTCTGGAGAAATATCCTGACGAGAAGTCTGCCTACGTCAGAGCCAGTCCTAAGGTAAGTGTGTGTGTGTATTTGCCTGTCAGAGTTGACAGACAGATACACACACTGTCAGAGATGAAAGTTTGAGCTAGCACAAACAACTCTTTATTCTGCCTCTGTCTCTGAATCATCTTTTATTCCTCCTCATCATCACCTCTCCTTCATCTGACCCTCTCACACCCTGAGCCTCCTGCAGGTCCAGGGGATTCAAACTGAAGTTGTGAAGTCTCTCTTCTGTTTTATAATAACCTTTAACCTTTAATTATTTATCTGTGCACAGGAAGATCAAATGCTGAAGGATTGAAACTTATCAAATCAGGTCTTCATTATCTGAATGTTATGTAAAGCTGTTTTCTTTGGTTAAGTTTGTATATTTTCTGCTCCACTTGAACACAAACTCCAATTTTCAATGAAGTTGGGACGCTGTGTAAAATGTAGATAAAAAAAGAACACAATGATTTGCAAATCCTTTTCAACCTTTATTCAACTGAATACACTACAAAGACAACATACAGTATTTACAGTTAAAACTAAAAGAACATTGTTTCATTGCAAATATTCACTCATTTTTAATTTGATGCCTGAATCACGTTCCAAAAAAGCTGGGACAGGTGCGACAAAAGAATGGGAAAGTTGAGCAATGCCCAACAAACACCTGTTTGGAACATTCCACAGGTGAACCGGTTATTTGGAAACAGGTGAGTGTCATGATTGGGTAGAAAAGGAGCATCACAGAAAGGTTCAGGTGTTCATGAGCAAGAATGGAGCGAGGTTCACTGCTTTGTGAACATCTGTGTGAGACTATAGTCAACAGTTTAAGAACATCTCTCAACACTAAATTACAAGAAATTTTGAAATGTCATTCCTGCATCTACAGTCATCATCAAAAGATTTAGAGAATCAAACTGATTTTTTGGCAAGGCCAAAATCTGTGTCACCCACGGTTTGTTATTGGGGTAACAATAACACTTGTGCTGATTTTTTGGCAAGGCCAAAATCCAACACTGAAGGCCTGTGACCTTTGATCCCTCAGGCAGCACTGAATTAAAAATCACGTCATCATTCCAGCGGGTTTACCATAAGAGCAGCTTGTTCATCTTCACGAAAACGTGGCTAACCCACTTTGTACTGAACACTATCAGGACCTGCAGAGACAATAAAGCATGCGAATGTGCGGTCATCATTTATGTTGACAGCCGCTGGTGTAGCCCAGGACATATCTCCATAAAGACGGTCTTGTGCTGTTAAGACCTCAAGCTACTAGCCGTTAGCCTCAGGCCATATTATCTGCTGAGGGAGTTCAGTTACGTGATCACAGTCTGTGTTTACATCCCTCTGAGAGCAGATGCAGCCTCTGCATGTGAGAAGATCCACTGTGTCACAGTAAGGCTGCAGACCCAGCACCCTGAGGCACTGATGATCATTTCTGGGGACTTTAACCATGCTACTTTGGACTCTGCTGTGGCTGCTTTTCACCAGATTGTGGACTGTCCTACAAGAAACAACAGGACCACTGACTTGCTGTATGTTGGTGTGAGGAATGCAGACAGAGTCACACCTCTCCCCCCTCTGGGGAAGTCTGACCACAACCAGAGTACACCCCCCTGGTCCAAAGGCAGCTGGTACCAACCCGCTCCATCAGGAGGCGGTCCCCTGAGATGGAAAGTGCCCTCAGAGACCGCTTCAGCACCACGGCCTGGGACGAGCTGATCAACCCCCACAGTGAGGACATAGAGGGGCTGACACACTCTCTGACAGACTACCTCAGCTTCTGTGCAGGCATGGTCTCCCCTGCCAAGACTGCCCGCTGTTACCCCAATAAACAAACCGTTGGTAACACAGGAAGTCAAAGCTGTCCTCAACAGGAAGTCAAAGCTGTCCTCAACAGGAAGTCAAAGCTGTCCTCAACAGGAAGTCAAAAATGTCCTCAACAGGAAGTCAAAGCTGTCCTCAACAGGAAGTCAAAGCTGTCCTCAACAGGTGGTCAAAGCTGTCCTCAACAGGAAGTCAAAGCTGTCCTCAACAGGAAGTCAAAGCTGTCCTCAACAGGAAGAAGGCTGCCTTCAGGAGCAAAGACAAGGAGGAGATGAAAGCAGCACAGCAGGAGGTTAAACGCTGCATCAGGGAAGTGAAGGACAGCTACAGGAGAAAGGAGGAGCAGAAGCTGAAGGAGAGCAACATGAGGGAGGTCTTGGATGGTCTGAAAACCATCACAGGCCACAATACAATGACCAATGATGTAGGGGGTTCAACCAGCCCCTCTTCTCTTCACCCTGTACACCGCAGACTTCTGCTACAGCTCTGAGCTGTGTCACATCCAGAAGTTCGCCGATGACACAGTCATCTTTGGATGCGTCAGGGACGACAGAGAGGAGGAGCACAGGAGCCTAGTGAGGGACTTTGCTGTCTGCTGGCACACGAACCACCAAGTCGTGTGAAGTCCAGACCAAGACCACAACCAGTTCTGATCGATGGAGCTGAGGTGGAGGCTGTGGACTCCTATAAGTACCTCGGCCTGTGACTGGACAGCAAACTGGACTGGATGATCCACACCAACCACCTGTACAGGAAGGGACAGAGCAGGCTGGACTTCCTGAGGAGGCTGTGGTCTTTAACATCTGTGGGAAACTCCTGCAGATGTTTTACCAGTCTGTGGTAGCCAGTGTCCTCATTTACTCTGTGGTGTGCTGGGGGGGCAGCACATCCAAGAAGGACACATCCAGGATGGAGAAACTGATCAGGAGGGCCGGCTCTGTGGTCGGCATGAAGCTGGACTCTCTGGTGATGGTGGCAGAGAAGAGGACGCTGGACAAACTGCTGGACATTTTGGACGATACCAGTCACCCTCTGCACACCGTCATCAGCACTCAGAGGAGCCTGTTCAGCCCCAGACTGCTCCTTCAAGGTCAGGACCATCAGACTGAGAAACTCCTTTGTCCCCAGACTATCAGACTGTACATCTCCTCACTGGGAGGAGGAAGAGTAACAGGAAGACTGAGGACAGGAAGGAGCAGTAGTCAGCCAGTAGCCATATATTTATTATTTATTGAATTATTTTTACTTTCCTTGTATTTATTTTTTTAAATGTGTTTTTATTTTCTTTTGTTAATTTTTTATATATTTTTTGTTTAATTCTATATATCTATATATCTTCTATATATCTTTTTATTTGCTTTTTGAAACTGCTTTTGGAATCCTAATTTCCCTGAGGAAGTTTCCCAGAGGATCTAATCTAATCTAATCATGGAATACTAATGAACCGATTTGATTTTGGTGGTGATCCAAATTTGTATCTGGACCCACAACTTGCTTGCTCGTTAACATTTAGGGATGGGTCAGTTTCCACATTTTTGCAAATAACTAAGCTAACAAATGCCTTGGCCAAGGTTTGTGCTCTCGAAACACTTCTTTGTACTGGGCAGAACGTGAAAGGGTTAAAATGCATTTTCATTTATATCAAAATAATTAAGATTATCCATGGACCCTTGATGAAGGTGTTGGTCATGACATTCTGTAATTCTTTGAACTGTGCAAACAGAAGCAACCACACAGCCAAGAAGTAGTATTAATGTCATGAATGTGTACAATAGTGCAAAAGTGTTTTTACTTCTCAGGCTCCTGGTAAGATGTATGTGTGTATATATTTTTCCATTGAGCTCTGTAGGTGCTCAATCTGTAAGAACTGGATGATGAAAAAAAAAATGTTAACAATTATCCTTTTAGAGATGGATGAAAAAAATGATTTACTTGTTATGTTACTTGTGATTTAAGAGTAATCTGACAGTGGAACCCCCCCAGTATACTCTGAAGTGGGTTATCCTGAAGGTTTCACACCAAACAATACCAAGTAAGACCCCTTCAATCTGTCACTTGTTTACTAGGTGACAGAGATTAGCAACGTCAAGAATGTCACTCGGTTGCCCCGGGACACCAAGCGACAGGCAGTGGCCATTGTCTTCACAGATGACACCTCTCGCACCTTCACCTGTGAATCAGGTAATGCACTGTAACACACTCACTCTGATCTCAGCTCTAAGTGTTTTACAGCCTTTTGTGAGACTGCTTTTATATCTTCTGACACCACAAACTGGTGATTTTAACTCATAAAAGAGATGAAATGCCTACATTTTGAAAACCAGGAACCATTTATCCTGAAGTTATTACTCAATAGTGTTTGGATAAAGGACCTCATAACCTCATTTGACTCCTTGTGTTTCCTTTCAGAGCTGGAGGCGGAGGACTGGTTTAAGACGCTGTCTATAGAGTGTCTTGGCACACGGGTTAATGACATCAGTATGGGTGAACCAGACCTTCTGGCTGCTGGGGTGCAGTGTGAACACACAGGTGATTCTCTCACAGAAACATGCACAAGACTGGCAAGTTTAATTCTTATATCAATTAGACAAATCCCCATCACTTTGCCTTCAACTGAATTAGACAGAGGTCAAAGGTCTCCTCTATGCTGATGACTTGGTGTTATTATCACTAAAGGTCCACAGCAGCACTTGAACCTCCTTTGTGCAGACCTGGGCCCTGACTGACACCCAGAAAACCAAACATTTGGACATCTCTAAACTAGAACACACTGTGATTTGTTTTCCTCAGAACGCTTCAACGTGTTTCTTCTCCCCTGTCCCAACCTGGACATCTATGGAGAGTGTATGATGCAGATCACCCACGAGAACATTTACCTGTGGGACATCCACAACCCTCGCACCAAGCTGGTCACATGGCCTCTTTGCTCCCTGAGGCGCTATGGACGAGACGCCACCCGCTTCACCTTTGAGGCCGGACGGTAATACCAGTGGGTTGGGGTAGGGGTGGGGTTAGCTTAACGCTGTGCTGTTTTGGTCTGAGCCTGTGAAGAGACTGATTGAACGGATTGGACTTTGGATCAGTACTGTGCAAGACTTGCTTGTGTCCTTCTCTGTGAGCATGCAGGCAAAAGTTTAAGCGTGCATGTGTTTGTGTGAGTCAGGATCACAGTGACATGGGTTGACCATGTGTAGGTGAGTCAGGTCAGGATCACAGCGACATGGGTCGACCGTCTGTAGGTGAGTCAGGTCAGGATCACAGCGACATGGGTCGACCGTCTGTAGGTGAGTCAGGTCAGGATCACAGCGACATGGGTCGACTGTCTGTAGGTGTGTCAGGTCAGGATCACGGCGACATGGGTCGACCCCCGACCCCCGGTCTGTCTGTAGGTGTGTCGGGGGAGTCCTTGGGTGGCTGCAGGGTTATTTTTTTGTAAAATTGTTGTTTGCATTCACACAAGCAACTCATCTACGATAATTTACACTAAATCTGGGGCTTTCAACAAGTTTGAATGAGGTTTAACGATCCCATTTTCTTGAACTTTAAAGTTTACATGCCCCTATGTAGTATTAGCTGACACATCCATGGTCTCTATACTCATTTACACACCACCTAACCAGCACTGGGGTCAACCTGGGGTTTAGTTGTTTTGCCCAAGGACACATCAAGACACATGAGACAGTCAGTCAGAACTGGGCTTCAACCTTCAACATAATTGGTGCATACTACCAGATGAAGCCACTGAGACCTTCTCAAAACACCACAGTCATAAATCAGCTTGGGCATCATGTTTAAAGACACTATGGCTGAATAAACTGTCTTTATGTGTCTGAAACAGCAAATATTTGTGACATATAAATAAAACAAGAGCAATCAGATACTGAATGTTCTGCCTCAACCTCACATCTTAAACCCTGCTATCCTGTTTATTCATGTTGAGCTGTTCTTGTGTTCAGGATGTGTGACAGCGGCGAGGGCCTCTACACTTTTCAGACCAGAGAAGGTGAGCAGATCTATCAGAGGGTTCACTCCTCGACTCTGGCCATAGCAGAGCAGCACAAGAAGGTCCTAATGGAGATGGAGAAGAGCAGCAGGGTGAGAGCCTTGCAAACTAGTTCACAGACCACACTGTGATCTTGAAGTCATCTTAAGTTTTGTTTTTTGTTCCGTCGTGACCTCTGGGTTTCTTTGTCCTGCTGGTTTGTGGTGTTTGTTCACATCATTTATACTGAAACTGTACATTAAGAACATGATCCTTTAGTGTTACACAACTCATCTATAAAAACATTGATGTTTATAGCTTTGCTTTCCTTTGCTTTCCTTTGCTTTGCTTTGCTTTGCTTTGCTTTGCTTTGCATTTTCGAATAAACAAAGCTGTACTTGAAACTTTAAGATGTGAAAATATCCCTCTTTCTAACTCCAGCTGGTTTGTGTGTCCACACCGCTGGAATATTTCAGTGGAAAGATAAAAACCACCTAAATATTCTTTCTTTCTTTGGCTCTCAAAGTTAAAGCTCAGCTGGCCTAACCTTGCATTGCAGCTGGATTCACCTGATTCAGTGTCTGCAATCAGTCAGATCCATCTTGCCAAGCTCCAATCTACAACGATTATGCTTGGCCCAGAGCAGTGTCCAATCAGTGTCCTTTATGGCAGGAAGAGGTGGACTTATGACAATGTGAAGTGACTGCTCATGCAGAGATTAGCATAGATGCTATGTTGCTACACATGTTTTGGCAGAGGTTTTTTTTCCATGAAGTGTCTCACGGTTTGTACTGTACACTGCAGCAGTAGTGCCCGCCTACTACATGATTTGCCTGTAATGAATGTGATCAATTGAACTATCGTCCAATCACGTTTTTGGACATTCCCAACAGTTTCTATGGGCTAGTGAAATATATTCTATATAGTTAGTTTATATTGGATGGTCCATCTGGTGTCAGGTGTGTGTTGGCCTCCTCTGTGGAGAAACTCCTTGTTCGTTCAGAATGCTTTCAGTCTGCAGGTTTCCCAGATCAGTTATTCAATGAATCAGCATCCTTGTGGGAAACTTACTGAGGTTGTCCTAAACTCATAGAAGCTCATTATTAGGGTTATATAAATGGAGAAACAGGGCTGTAACAGCAGGGAGATGCAGCCACAAGGGCTGTAGAGGTCTCCAAACTGCAGCTGGTGCTCGGTCAGCCACATGCATCTGGTGTGAACCAAGCTTTACTCTCCTGGTAGTCCTCAGCCTTTAAAGCTTTGAGACACATTTACTGTTGTTTTGGCTGGTTTCATGGCCTGCAGTAAAACTTTACTGATGGTTAACTGTGTGTAAAAGTGCAGAGCAGGGTGGGTCATGCCCCTGATGATACATTTGCTCCCTCCTGCTGCAGTGAGTGGGATAAATCTCATCAGCCCTGTACCTGGACCTGTATGCCGCTCAACCACTGTCTGTCTTTAAAGGGGAAAGCATATCAGTGCAGCATGATTCAAGGTGATATGACAGATGAGAATGATGTTGACCCTGTTTTTTAATATTTTTTATGTTGTGTCTCCTAGCTGATGTCTTTAGGCTCAGAGTCTGGCTCGTATCCTTGCACCCCCACGGCCATCCTGCCCCGCTCCGCCTACTGGCACCACATCACAGGAAACCAGAGCGGCATGGATTCAGGCAGTGGTGCGTTCCACAAATTGATCCTTTTTCTAACTTTTCAAATGTTAAGAAGTCAACGGTGTGTTAGCAGGCTCTTGTTTCATTCAGACGACTCTGATCTGGATTTGGTTATTCACTTGTCACATAATGCTGCTCACAGCTTTTCCAAGAGATCCTTGATCCTGTCAACCTGACACAGACATTGACTTTTAATGATTACCAAATCCAGATCACCATGATCTGCTTGTTCAAAAGTAACTAAACAAGATAAAGGAAAAGGACAGAATCACAGTGCTGAAATGAAAGGGTTATATAATGAACTCATACCAGGTGTGGTTCAGTCCTGTTTTTTATCTTGAAATCTCCAGTTTGTAAGAAAACAAAAAAATAGTAGAAGGATGGTCTGGATTACAGTTGAAAAATTAAAATATTGAAATAAAACTGAGCTGATTTACAAGGTCTATAGAGGGATAAACTCAATTGTGGTCATTATTATCTAGATTTCTCTTTAAATGGACCAGACCCTGAGCTGTATGAGTACAACACACATTAAATTTAGGGAATATAGCCTCTCTTGATACTTATGAATTTGATTCGAAAGTTTTTCAGCTGAAAAACCTTATTTTTGACTTGCACAATAGTGCAATTAGAGGTGCTGATGCCTCAAACCAAAAAGGTTGCTAGTTTGAATCTTAGTCTGATCTTTTCTGTGTGGAAATTCCAAGTTCTTTCCTTTGCTGAAGGGGCTTTCCTCTGGGTACCCTCGTTGCCTTCCACACACTGAAAACATGCTTATGAAATTAATTGATGACTCTCAATTGTCCTTGAGGGTTACTTTGCCTTGGTGTTTGTCTCTATATGTAGCCCTTTGACCAGTCCAGGGTGAACCCTGTCTCTCACCCTGTGAGCCTGCACATCACTGGTGCTTTACCATTGTCTGTGCTGACTCAACATTTACACAGTTTAAGTCCGGCTTCATTTTCCATTGCAGTATATTCTTCTCTTGCAGGTAGGGTTGTCATGGCATAGGTTATACTAGGTCAGCAGTGGTTTTGTCATTTTATGACCTGCCCTTGAGGAAAGAAATCAGGCCAATAATAGAATCCCATAATCTTGATCTCAAATCATCAAAGTGCATGTGAACACATTAAATCTGATTATGACTATCATCTGAACATCCCAAGTACCTGATAAACATGTTCAGTTAGAGCTGGGATAGGCCCCAGCTTCTGTGACCCTGGTAAAGTAAGTGCTGTAGACACTGGATGGATGGAGGGAAACCTGATGTCTTATTTATTTTTTGTCAATATAAGTAACACAGCCTTTTAAAACAAGAAACAGAGAAACAATTTGCTTAGATTTTAACTTTGGTGTAAAAATGTTCAATGTCCTTTAACAATTAAATGAAAATTTCCCCCTTTTGTGATTTGATGCCCTGCTCTGGGTATTTGGATTATTTTGTTTTCTATTATTTAGTCAACAGTAGTCTTTGTTTTGCTTATCTGTTAAAGT
Organism: Cetoscarus ocellatus; assembly: GCA_037902135.1. NCBI lineage: Eukaryota > Metazoa > Chordata > Actinopteri > Labriformes > Labridae > Cetoscarus > Cetoscarus ocellatus. Next base: position 844,821 of record JBAMNC010001520.1, read on the forward strand.
GCATTTTTCACACATGGCTGCTTGTGTCACAGTAACAGCTGTTGACGATTCTGCTCATTCTGCAGGTAATGTGTCAGAAGAGGACCTGCTGTCCACACGCCTCCCTCCTGACCGCCACTCTACACTGCCCCTGACAAATACACTAACACGGTCCCAACCGCACATCAACACACACACCCCAACACACTACCCCACCTTCCCCAGACAGTGACACCCCCCCACACACACACATACATACACACAGAATGATATGGACAAAAATACAAAGACACAAACCCACATGCATGTCGGCTCTCAGTTTACTCTGCTCCTTCTCACTGGTACAGTCCTAACAGGAGACTCAGCGATACTGTCCTGAACCAGAGCTGGAAGATCAAGCTGAAGAGAGCTTCAAGAGACTGCAGCTCCTACAGGGAAACAGCACTTAGAGGAAGTCTGACAATTTTGCACACCAGGAGGCTCAAGTTGTTTACCCAGATCTGAAGACCAAGTGTCCCACACTGCGTTCCCTGTCACTGTCAGAGAAATGACACATTTGGACAGTTTCATTGTGTATGTTTATGTGAAAGGCAGGTTCTGATGTTCTTGAAGAAGTTCCTCATCCCCACTGTGACTTTGCATCAACACAGCTCACATGTTACACTGAAAATGTTGTGGACTGTGTTTTCACAGGAGTCAAACACCTACAGTATTCACCGCAGTGGCAGTGAGCACATCCATATGAAGGACATTTTCTACTGCTGGACCAATACAGAAGGATATAAGGGCCGAGTATGAGAAAATATATGAGAGGGAGTTTCTTCTTTTTTTATTTAATAATGCACTCTGAGAAAATGGTCCAAATAGCTGTTTATGTGGACACAAATAATCTCTTTAAAGCTTGATCAGAATAAAAATGTGTCATGTAAACAGGTAAATCCTGGTGTGGCACAGTGCAGCTGGCCCATCCCAGAAGACTGGGACCTTTCCTCGGTCAAACTTAACTGAGTCATTATTGGTCTCTCTGGATGCTAATAATCACCTGAATATGAGTCCTTTTCAAGAATATTTACAAGGACATCATACTACTGTCGTGTAGTTTTGATCAATCAGAGGGAGAGCTGCAGGTGAAGAACAAGGTGAAAACTAAGGCTGCACTGGCAGGCCCTCACATTGTGACTAACTAAATAGCTTTTACATGTTTGATATGGGATGCTTTGGTTTTCGTCATAAAAGACGTATTTCAGGTCACTAACCAGAGTATTGTGTTAGTGTGTGTCTGTTGTGTGAATTTCTCTTCTGTGGTTCTGATTCATCAGTGAAGAAACAAACACACACAAATACACAAAGACCACACCTTCACTTGTCTAAAGCCTGCAGCGTGGAGCACTCATCACCCTTGCATTCTGCCTGTGTATTGGAGGTCTTCATTGAAGCTTTTTAGCTCCTTCTACTTGAGTTGAAGTTGAACCTAAGTTGAAGTCAATCAGCCTAAAATGTTGCTCAAATAGGAAGATTGTAAATGTCTATAAACAGCGATGTCAGAAGACAAAGTCTGAATAACTGGCTGACATTTGGTTTTACAACATGAACCCACAGACTTATTTTCACATCCTGACATGGTACATATGCCGACAAAATGCCAAAATCCTAGCTTAAATCTACTGCTTGGGCTGATTTTTTAAAAATTGTGTGTCAGGCCCAACAACAGCAGTCACAAACTGAGAATTGTTTGGGACAGATGGGACTTTACAAAGATTTTTTGGATTTTTCAAAACAATTGGAGTAATCTATTTGACGCCATACCAAATGTAAAAAAAAAAAAAAATTGGCAGACTTCCTGCTGGGTTTAGCCCCTATGGGCCTAAATTGCTTTTTTCTGGTTCCTGGCATGTTTGACATGCCCACTGAATTTCAGGTCCATACTGCTGCAGGGGTTGAAGTTTAGAAATTTTGAAGGGGGCGCCATTGAGGCACCTTTGACATGCCCACTGCATTAGACCTCTATGACACGGCTCATTATTGCACCAGACTGATGTGTGGCAGTCAGAGTATTTTAAACCCTTGAATAGTACTTTCTGATTCTTAGCAAATGTTTCATCACCATAGCAACACCACCAGTAACGGACTCTTCAGCTTAATATAGCACAGTGGTTCCCAAACTTTTCACAGCCTCTACCCCTTCAGACACTCGACCTCCAGCCATGTACCCCCTACTCTCACGAACTTATAGCAGCTAGGGAAAGAAATGTGTCTGTAAGCCTGCCGCCACCCCCACCTCCTACATCTAACATGCATAACATATGGATAAAAAATCTCTTCAAGTGAATTATTTCTCACAAAAATACATTTATTTACCAGCAATTTCAGTGGGTAACAAGGAGTTTACATTTCTGGAACATATTCATTAATGAACTTGAAACTGTTACAAACTCACCACAGCTTTAACATGAAGGATGTCTGACTGAACTTATGTTACTATAAGAATCTTAGACAATTCAGGACAGATTTCCTCCTCACCAATCCAGCCTCCAGCCTCTCTGCCAACACTTCAGGCCTTTATCAAAGCTCACCATACAAACATTTGCCAGTTTGAACTTTAACTACGAAACAACTGATTGAAACCTGACAGGTATTCTTGTAACCCCTACGTCACTTTGTGTACCCCTGGGGGTACAAGTACCCCAGTTTGGGAAACACTGATATAGCACATTGGAGGCCATAGCAGGATGTCGTCAAAGCATTTTAGAGACATCTGGTCAACTATGTGATCAAGCTGCTGTGTGCTTTTTCAGATATTGAAACCAGAGGAGGAGCCTCTGATTCCCAGATTCCCGGCTGCATTCCCAGACTTTTGTCTAAGTTCTACAGGATTTTTGTTTGCAAAGGTCTCTTCTTACTTTAAAACAAAGCTGAAGTCAATCTGATGAACGTCCTAGGACAAGTTACTTCGAATAGCAGCCAAGTATTTTGTGGGGATATGACATTGGTGAAAGGGGCCTTTTTTGTAGGTCTTGGCTTGATACATATGCCTACCAAATTTCAAAATCCTACATGAAATGCAATTTGGAGGCTTTTTTTCATCACTAAAAGGGCTTGCCACTAAACCATTTGGGTACGCCCTCCAACAAAAGTCATATCTATCAAATCTTACTTTGCCAGCCAGTTTTGTGCCCATAAAAGTTATTTGGCCACTAAACTAATGACTTACTTAAAGGCACGGTAGAAAGAAAATCAGCATTTTTAACCTCTGTTGTCACCGTAAACTGTTCTAGGACCTTCTTGGCCAACTTGTTTTTCACATAAGTGAGCAGAGGTCTTGGACTAATTGCCAACTGGCAAAATGTGTTTTTTTCAGTCCCCAGTAGATGGCACTGCAAGACCTCTGAAAATTTTCTCTTCTCAGGCGTTGGGGCTGGTCCGGTCCATAAGATCCAAAAATTGTTTGGAGGTCCAAAGACAAATGGCTGAGTCATGATCAAGACAATAGTGAAGCAACTAGTGAAATTCAGGTGTGCAACGTCAGCCTCATGGGAATTTTTTTATATGAAGGAGGTGCATTTTGTTTCTTCATGGGTGTATTTAGACCTGGACCCTTGTTATGTACAAAGTCTGATAAAAATGTGATCATGTACAGCCAAGGAACACATCTACTTCCTGGTTTGCTGGAGTTATGCTAATTTACCTTTTTTTTTTATAAAATATATTTATAATTTTTGAGATATGTCCAAATCCTGCATATCTGATGATGATCAAGGTCTCCTCTAGGTGTACACTAAATCTGAAGCTGATCCGACAAATGCCCTTCATTTGGCAAGCTCTGGAAGGACTCCGGGTATTGACCTACAATAGGCCCGACATTGACCTTTGACCTAAAATATCTGCTTGCCTGTTGACATTTTCTTTTTAAAGTGACAGGTTGCTGGACATGTGTACAAAGTTTGACTTTTTTCATCCATCATCCCTGGAGGATTTGTTCATTTTATAATTTCTAGGGGAACAAGTTAGAGCTAGTTGCTCATTGTAAGTTCCTCCTCTGCTGTCTCTGAGTTTGGACAGCTCTGTGCATGTCAAGGCCGCCCACAGGGGTCACAGGGTCAAGCTTTCTGGGGCCCACGAAGAGTTAGTCCATCTAAAAAGTAAGCAAACAGTTCCTGTTATTTTATGGTAGATACTTCCCATAACTTATTAGAGCTGCCAACCGTGAGATTTGTTTAGAAATATTAGCCCCTTCTTTTTAAAACTGTGTTTTCCATTTTGTTCTTGTTGATGTTGTTGGTGGGCATAGTGAATCAGAATAACACTTTTTTTTATCCAAGGGGCCAAACTAGTGTTTTCAGTCTACCAACCTTAACAGACAGGGACAATAAATATATGAAGTCAGTACGTGTGAATGTATGCTCACAAGCGCTTCGGTCCCCTTGTGTGGTGTACTAAGGGAGAGAAAACCTTGCAACTATGACAAGCTGTGTTTAGCCTTTGGTACAGCATAATGTCCATAAAGCACCTGGAGCTTATCCAGTACATATTTATGGAGCCTTTCAGGGGCCCATTCTTTTATTCAGGCAGGCCATGACAAGATTGTGTCCATGAAAACGGTGAATTTGGACTTCCCAGTCAGAATTACCATCAGACTGAAGGAGAGATGCACATGTAAACAGAAGGAGAAAAAAAATCATCTGTTGAGAAAAGTCAGATCTTAAGAATAAAGTAGAAATTCCAGAAAAGAACCAATCAGAAATGAAAAATTGTTTCTCAATCTTTTTTCGCCCCTGGCCCTAATACTCTTCTGTCTTTGGTTTTCTAATGTTGAGTGACTGTTTTTGGATCTGTTTTCTGTGCTGAGGCTTCCAACTACGCTAAATCAAACTGTGATCAGAGGCTTGTCTCCTGAAATGGACTTCACCCAAAGAATTAAGGACTGTTTTCAAACTCTGTTATCGGCTCTACCTTTATGCCTCTGAAGAGGTAAATATGCACAACCCATCACTCTGTCATGTCAAGTTCAAGAGGTGCTACAATGAAAGGGTCAACATACACTGTTTTACAGAATTGGACTCGATGGCTTTTCTGTAATGAACTTTTGAACGACAGGTAACCCTCTGCGTGATATTTTCTGTGTAGTGGTTGAACATAATAAACTGGGTGTGAACATTTGCACAGGCATGAAAACGGGGGGGGGGAATAAAGGAGACGTTTTCCTTGCTAAGGGGTCAAATGTGATGTCTCATGTGCTCCAATATATTTATTTTGAAGGACACCACAGCAGCACTTCACTGTGACTCAGGTTAGCCTGCAGGTGTTGCCCATGTTATTCAGTGAAGTAATACTGAACTGTTCATGTCAGATGATCAGAATCAGAGCCGAGAGCTTCAGGACCTAAAGTGGAAACACAGCCTGTGACCAAGCTGCTCTTTCTCTGCACTGTTGTCACCACATTCTTTATTTCCACGAGGTTGTGAAAGAATTACAGTCAAACACTCCCAAAGGTATGAAACATGATGAGAGAGGGACTTGTCCTTCAGTTACACCCTCATTCACACAGCATTATTTTATTGACCAACTTTGTCTATATTTTTAAGAAACTCAGGCCATGTCCACATGTAGGTGAGGTATTTTTGAAAAGTGAGGCTTTCCCTTTTGTAAATATCTTTGTCCACACATAGAAGTATAAATACACTGTAAGTGCCGTTATTATGTATCAATGTCTGTTCAATGCAACATTTCTTACACAATTTCTATTCAAAAGCCATTTCACTTTTAAATCCATTCCAACCACACATTTGATCGATGTCATGGTTTAACGCGTGACCATACTAATTGACCTGGGCAAACAGTTTCAGCGAATATTTCTTCTTCTGGATTTCAATTCACAACATGTCTGATGAGCTTGACACAATCGTGTTATTAAAAAGCATTCATGGGAACTCCAGTTTCAGTAACCACAGCCATGGGTCACCTGTTAAACAGTTGTGAGGTCCAAAATGTCTGTGGTGTTTGTGTAATTAGGGTGTTGTTCAGGGGCAACTGTAAGTATGTGTGAGTGTGAAAATAGTCCAGTCAGAAAAATGAAACCTGCAAATGTGACTTTAAAGGGTAAGCAGGAGGGAACATTTTGCATAGTGTGATAACATAGCCTGAAAAAAAATCTGTGCAGAGTTTGACATTTTAGACCCAAATCTCTTTCCCTGTCCACATGGAGAACATAGTTTCTGAAAATCTTCAGGAGTTTTCCAAACTGTTTGTTTTCAGTGACCCAAAATGCTGTTTGTGAGTGGACAGAAGGACAAAATTTTTGGAAAAGGCTGTATTTTCAGAAATCCTGGCCTACATTTGAGATGTGTAGTAGTCATTGTTGTAACATTCAAAGATAAATGGGTTTTTCTTCTCCACTGACCATATCAATCCTCAGCAGTCTGCGTGTCTGTTTAAAGAGGGTGACAGCACAGACATCTGTAAGACTGTACAGGTGTTTGCAGATGTTGCCTTATTGTGTTCACTTCCTCCGACAAAGGGGCTGTCATTTTGTTGGGACCTTGAAGGTGATCTGCAGCTCAGAGGGAGTTTCCAGAGAGGGCAAAATTTTGTTGTTTTCCTCACCTGTTGATACCTGCTTGACAGATTCAGAGTGTTTACCGGACTGTGGAGCTTCAACCATGACGTGTGGAACGGCTGACCTTCTCGACACAAACAGAAAGGCCTTGTACTTGGATCTGATGATAATTAATGCTGGAAATGTAGTGTAATGAGCAGTTAGTTTGATGTTTACATGATGTGTGTTGATTGTGTTTCATGAAGTGCCACTGAGTGTATCTTTACTTTTCAGATATATGTATTGTTATTTATTTCAAATTAGCTGTGTGTGTATGTGTGTGTGTCACAGGGGGTGTGAGGTATGTTGATCTGACAGGTATTCACAATGTTCTTGTTCCCTGAAGCATTGATGAAGCAGAAGTCAGCATGGCTCCTTACATAAATAATCACCTGACTGAACCATAATTAGAAAGTATTGACATTTTTGTCTTTTTCACCATTCACTAACACAAGCTAACATTCTTAGGCTCCCTGTGTTCATCTCTGCTCCATGTTTTTGTAGCACTAACCTGCCACAGAGAGGAGTTTCATAAAGGTCTCTGAGGACAAAAGAGCGTTGTTTAAATAGTCTGCTTATTCAGAGGTGAAATGAAACCAGAAATCAGCCGTCCATTCAAACCAGCAAACAAAGAAAAAACAAAGTGACTCAGTGATCTCATTCACATCAGCAACCTTTTTCACTCTTTCATTTTGGAATTTCCCTGGAAACACATGGGAAACTGACTGACTCCTCACTGCAGGGTCGTTTCAGAGGAAAGTTTGACTTTTTCTACAAGTGTGAAATGGGCTGTGAATGTCTAATCCTGACAGTGACCATTGTTACAGACAAAAAATAATATAATAAAATAAAACATTTTTGTCATTCACTTTAATACACTGCAACAGATGATATTTTTGCAACTGATAGATCCCTTAAATGACTGACCCAGCCATATGGTTCAAAGCGGATGACGCCAAGTTTTTCAAATAAAAAAATATTTAACCAAATATAAGTTACAATCCATCAAGAAAACTGCAAAAATCTGGGAGTGAGCAAATGTATGCTGTCCAATGTAGCCAGCTTACATGTCCAGTTGTTATCGTTTCCAAACCCCCCACATCGTCCATTTAGAATTAATCAAGAATGAGTTTGATTCAACTTTCACGTTTCAAACACAACTCTATAACAAATGAGTATCTTATTCATAATTTTACGTGGCAAGAATGGTTACTTACAATTGTGCGTCTCTCCTCTGTCATTTTTCGAGTTTCTTCTTCTTCTTCTTTGTGGTTCTTGGAGTTTCCTGCTGGACGGTGCGAATTGCATTGTGGGATTGTAGCTGCGAAAAGTCCACTCAAGTTTCGTTTGGTGGCAGACTTGGCAAAAGAGGGATGGCGAGTCCACAACTGGGTACATGAATCGAACTTGTGTCGATGCGGACTTAGTATTGGAACAGAACTTTGGCTGTGATTGATGATGTATTCATGACTTACACAAGTCCAGAAGTACGCTGAAGTACACATGTTGAGAAACACCCGGGATAAAACAATAGAACAAACATGATTCTAAAATCACACGAGACTTTGAAGTGCTTTGAATTCCAAGCTTTCTTTGGATATCAAGTGCAGAGAAAAAAATATGTAGTAACCATAAACCATTTCAAACCAGGCAATACTTATCTTTTCCTTTAAAAACAGAGAAGACATTTTCACTATAAATAAAACATTTTAAATTCAACAGTTTATGATTTTTGTGGCCTGGGTTACATTCCCATTATGCATAATGACAAAAAATCTCAGTGATGGATGCTCTCTCCTTCTGTCAGTGTCTCCTCTGCTTGTCTCTGATGAAGATCTCAACCAACAGCCACTAAAAACTGCTTTTTACTGTTTTGATGTTGTCTTGCAATGTTTTCACAGCAACAAAAAAGATTTATTATATTCCATCCTCTCACCATAATAATATCCACAAACTTCAGGAGGAATTGTTTAGTTTGACAGATTTCTCTTTCTGGTTTAAGGAGCAGCAGAGAACTTTTGTGCAGGTTTTTCGAGCAGATTTTTTTGAAAAAGGTTTTTGGAATATCAGGAACTTTTTGACTTTTTCTAGGATTTAGGACTTTTTCTAGGATGTACTCATGGGCCATTATTTTGGCCCTTTTTGTCCCAAGTGAGGTCCTGTTCCAGCAGGGATATGCAGGGTTTTTTTTTGGTCCTTTTGGAGGTTCAAACTACATGTCAAGTTTTTGTCAAAGTGTGAGCAGGTAGGAAAGAGCTCAGCTTTCTGTGGTTTGAGGAGGAGCTAACACCTTAAGGAGGTCTAGTTCTAGAAATCTAGTTTCTTATAAACTTTGAGATGTCAGGGAACAAAAGGCTGTGCTTTAACGGGGAGGGAGGGAAGATCTTCAGAGAGTGAAGTCAGTTTTTAACAAACAGCCACTAGCACCTGCAACATGGTGCTCTAACTTCCTAGAGGAATCCAGAGGGATTTATTCTACAGCTTTAACTGAGTCTTACCTTGGTCTTTCTGCAGAACTGGCTCAATGTTAGATTAGATTAGATTAGATTAGATTAGATTAGAAAATACTTTATTAATCCCCTTGGAAAAACTTCCTCAGGGAAATTGGGATTCAGTAGCAGTTCAGGATTACAAATTAAAACGGCAGATAAAACATAGATCTAAACAAAATGTAAGTAAATATAAATATAAATAATAAATATTAATAAATAAAAATGGGTAGTGCACGTGCCTCGCAGCAAGAAGGTCACTGGTTCGATTCCTGGGTCGGGCAGGGCCTTTCTGTGTGAAGTGTGCATGTTCTTCCCGTGCATGCATGGGTTCTCTCCGGGCACTCCGGCTTCCTCCCACAGACCAAAAACATGCTCATTAGGTTAATTGGCCTTAGGTATGAGTGTGGGTGTGAATGGTTGTCTGTCTATATGTTGCCCTACAATCGACTGGCGACCGGTTCAGGGTGTACCCCGCCTCTCACCCAATGACAGCTGGGATAGGCTCCAGCCCCCTGCAACCCCAAAAGGGATAGTTGGTATAGAAAATGAATGAATGAATGAAAAATATATGGCTACTGGCTGGGTATTGCTCCTTCCCATCTTCTGTCTTCCTGTTACTCCCCCACCTCCCCAGTGAGGAGCTGTACAGTCTGATGGTCTGAGGGTCAAAGGAGTTTCTCAGTCTGTTGGTCCTGACCTTGAAGGAGCAGTCTGGGGCTGAACAGGCTCCTCTGGGTGCTGATGACGGTGTGCAGAGGGTGACTGGCATCGTCCAAAATGTCCAGCAGTCTGTCCAGTGTCCTCTTCTCTGCCACCGTCACCAGAGAGTCCAGCTTCATGCCGACCACAGAGCCGGCCCTCCTGATCAGTGTCTCCATCCTGTATGTGTCCTTCTTGGATGTGCCCCCCCCCCAAGCACACCACAGAGTAGAAGAGGACACTGGCTACCACGGACTGGTGCATCTGCAGGAGTTTCCCGCAGATGTTAATAGACCACACATTACAGATGTTCTCTTCTCCTTTAAACATCCTCTTAATGCTTTAAATCTCATACAAGTGTCATAATGTTCTGGCTCATTTTCAGTTCATTCTCATATCTGGCCACCAGGGGGCAGCAGAGTTTGCAGGGGGGTTCTCTCTTGGTCCAATATACTGCATACCCATAAACTTGTGCCACTGAAGCTCAAAGGTCAAACATCCCCCTCTACAGTCATCATTCCCTTTTAGCATCAGTTCTTGTTTCAGAGCACGCTGCATGCATGCTACCGCTCATCATTCCTGCTTACAGCTGCGTTTAGTTAGAGTAATCGTAAAATTTTTTTAATCAACCCTTTATATGTATTTTCCCGCTTTCATTTGGTCATTTTATGTTTATCATAAATAAATATGTATGTTTGTTTATTCGATTTCACCATGATCCAAAGCTCTTTAACATTGGAATCGTGGGCCCCTTCATGGGCCTCCTCGTGGGCCTCTTTGTGGGCCTCCTCTTGGGCCTCCTCATGGGCCTCTTTGTGGGCCTCCTCTTGGGCCTCCTCATGGGCCTCTTTGTGGGCCTCCTCCTGGGCCTCCTCTTTTCATCCAAGAGATCCCCAACATTCATTTCGATGTCATGTTTTGTCATTTTTGTCCTCCTTCATGAGCTCTTTTGTGTGTCGATCTTTCAAAGCCTCTGTCCATCAGGGGTGTTGGTGGCTCAGTCTGTAGTCTGCTCCACCATCAATGGAAAGGATGAGGGTTCAAGCCCAGCTCAGGATGTCTCATGTTGACGTGTTCTCGGGCAAACCACATAGCCCCAAGTTGCTCCCACTGGTGTGTTAATGGGTGTGAATGTTTCCTTTGATGCACGCCTGAGCAAAAAACAATTATTCTCTGAAACTGACATCAGCATGCTGACATTCTTGATAAACACTTGACAAAAAGTAATTTCCTGTCACTCCAACAGTTCATTTTTTCAGCTTTGTGGACATATCAGGTTCATCGTGCATTTTAGTTTTCTTTATCACCATGAAATGCTTTGTGTAACTTTCCAAATTGATAATGTGTTTAAAACTCTGGTCACAAAACAAAACAAAACAGAATCTGTGAGTCTGTAATGTGTCTCTGACCTCTTCTGCAGCATGTTTCCAGCCAAACACTGAAGAGGTACAGCACCTTGAAGAAGTTTTAAATGTAAAAGATGATTAACTGAGCCTGTTAGCAGCACAAAAATATGGACTTGCAGCGACCTGAATTTGTGAACACCATAGGGACCACATTTTAGTCATTACAGCCGTGTATGACAGCCACTGCAGTTACTAAGTATTAAACACACTCATTCACCCTCCCCAGCCTATCATAATCAGACTGAAGAAACAAATGTTGTAATTTTGAAAATGATAATATTCTTTGTTTGTATGCACAGATCTGAGTTACATTTGGACTTTTCGACTGCACTATGGATGATTTCTCATTCAGTAATGAAACTGTATTTTTTAGTGTCTTATTTACTTTAAATTTTAGTACAACAGTTTATAATTCTTGTAAATTTCAGCAAATACCAAAATGGAATGCTTAATATATCAAAATATTGAAATAAAGACAGAAATAAAGACATAGGGAAAAGTGTTTTGTTTAAAAATGTGATAGTATGTACATAATAAAAGCGTTTCTTCATACAAAGTGTTATTTTTTATCACATTCCTAATTTCTTTGACACCATGTCACTTCCACCACAGCACTTAAAAATAATAGTAAAAATAATAAAAATCACATTGGATCACTATAATATACTTTGTAATCTTGGATTTCTCCTGTGTTGGTAAAAATCAAAATGCTGAAGTAGAATAGTCATGCTTCTATCTTGTTATACAATATTTGAAAGGTATTTTTCATTCTAAACATGGAAAACTAGAAGTGCTCTGAGAGCACAAAGTGACACCAAGGCATTTCAAACACTGAGTGAGTTCTTGTCAATAATGTGGAAAACTGCCCCATCTCTGTCAACAAATTCTTTAAAACGAATCCTGGATAGGCATCTGGGTTTGGATCACCACCAAAATCAGCCATGACCAACACTTCCTGGAAATGAAATCTCAGTGATTTATTGGTGAAAATGTGAAAAACTGTCCTATCTCACAATGTTGACAAGTCCTTTGAAAATTCCTGGATGACTAACATTCCCTGAAAATTTCATCACAATCCATTCATAACTTTTTGAGTTATCCTTTTTACAAACTAACAGACAAACTAGTAAATGTCAGCAAAACATAACCTCCTTGGCGGATGTAAATATAATCTTCAAAATAAGGATGCTTATAATATATAGTGTACAGTATAGTATATTAGTATATATCAGGGCATTGCTGAACATCGGTACATTTCTAAAATAAGGTTTTTAGAAAACATTAGATATCATGGTGATTTTATGTGGAAACAGTTTAGTGTTTTGGTGAAAAGATGATTATCTTTATCTCCTAAATGAAACCACAACAATTAAACATAAACCATGAAGAAAAGCTCAGCCAGTCATACTCCTGCAGGATGGAAATGAAACCACATCAGCATTTCCCTCCAACCATGTTTTTTTTACCCTGAGTTAAACATGTCAGGAGCATCAGAAAACAACCGAAGGTTTTCTGATTCTCACAGAAAACGGAGAAAAACATTGGATGAGTCCTCCTGAGGGTTCGGTCAAGTTCAGCCTCGACTTTGTTGCCTCAGTGTACAGCAGGCATGCATTTGGCCTGCTGACATGTCAGCTCCGCGACTCACCTGACGTCCCGACGAACACCGCGTGGGGGCAGCACCAGCACCCTCCTGCAGGGGGCAGCACCCTCCTGCAGGGACACGAGCGGGGCAGCAAACAACGGGCCCAAAAGAAGAAGAAGGGGGCGTGTGAGGGTCAGGCGACTCTTCGGTCTGCTTAATGAAGGAAAGCAGAGGGAAACTTGCACTGACAGAGTTCTGAATATTGTCGAATAAGCCCTCCATTGTCTGTATTTCCCGCCTGGTTCATTGATATACTCGGACAGTGAGCCGAACTGCAGAAATGGGACGGAAGGTGACTGTCGCCACCTGCTCCTTAAATCAATGGGCCCTGGACTTCGAGGGAAACTCGGAGAGGATCCTCAAGAGTAAGTACCAGCCACCGCTGACCGCGGCCGAGCCCTGGTCCCGTCAGAAACTCCGACCTTGTCAAATCAGCCGCACTTTTTCGAGCACAAATTTCGAATGTACAAGTATTCGCAGCATTATGGTAAATTCAGAGAAACAGCGTGTTTACTTCCGGTTTTCAAAATAAAGGTATTAAAAACAGTCAGCTATTTATCGAACCTACATTTAAAATAAAATATGTTACATTAAAGTTTTTCATGCGCCCATGATGAATAAAAAAACTTAATATCATTTAAATATCTTTTTTTCTTCACCAACATGGAGAAATACTAAAATAAAAGTTCCATATTTATTCCTGGAGATTGCATGTTTTCTTCTATTTTATGTGATGCAAAAACACTTTGATTAATAATTCCTGGCTATGGGTGGTATATTTGACTTTTACACATCTAACAATACACCTGTACTTGATATCAAGTATTTTCACTTCACCAATGTGGAGCAATTCAAGTATAAAGTCCCATAATTATATACCTGCAGAATGCATATTTCCATATATTTGAGCTACTGTAAAAACACATTGCTCAATATGTCCCGGTTATGGGTGAAGCATTTTCATTATACGTCAAGAAAGATGCAGTATTCGTGACAACATTTCACACAGATGTTTAATAACGTCTTAACAAAAATGATGATAAAATCAGAGACTAATCACTTAATGCAAAATCCTACACAATCCAAAGTTGTTTACTTTTCAGACAACATGCAATTCCAGTCCACATTCTTCTTATGTTGAACCTCTGCTGTGTCCATTTCCAGGCGCTGTATGTGGAACCACCTGCAACAGCTGTCTCACTGAATCTGTTAAAGGGGAAAATAATTACTCTCAGCTGCAAAACACCATTGTACCTACTGTCTCTGCCTCATATTTGTCTCTCAAATACTTACTGAGAGGAGACACAAGGAAGACATGCGATTAAGGAAAGCTATAGGAAAAAAGTTAGCATAATGTAAAGCACCCAGTTTATGTGTAATGTGTGTGGGCATGGTCTTACCCCCTGGCTCTGGTCTTCACACACTTATTATCAATCCCTAACACTCCTAACTTTTTTTTCTATTGCTTTCCTTTTTAAGATTGAATGAAATCATTTTTTTCCATTAGTACCTCATAAAACAGGAATCATTGTTACGAGTATCTTTCCTCTTTACAACGGTCCCGGTGTCATGACCCACTATTCGAAGAGAAGTATTTTTTTTAAATCAAAGTTTATGAGAATGTCTGAATGTTGTAGTATTTTCTGTAGCAGTTTAGTCAAAAAGCTCACAGTAAAAGTTCTTCGTACTGCCTGTGCGTATAGATCAGGAGGTCCTTTTCACGGTGTTGTGACCTACTAATGGAAGATAAGTACTTTTTAAGTTTGTGAGAAGAATGTCTGGATATAGTAATATTTTATGTACTGTAAAGCCGTTTACTCAAAAAGTTCAATTCAAAAGTACTATATACTATCTTCATGTAGCCCAAGAGGTCCTCCTTCCAGTGATGCCAGTTTCATGGTGTGCTTCAGTGTTAATGGGAATTTCTGAGTACTGTAGTACATTGTGTAGTTTGAAAAAGTACACAGTAAAAGAACTTAATGCTCCCTTTGCTTATAGATCAGGGGGTACTCTTTACAATGATACCAGTTTCATGTGGTACTAATGGAAAAAAAAAAAGATTTCTTTACACTTTGAAGTCTGGTCAGAGGCCCAAGATAATCAGCGCCATGCCTTCACTGCCCTCTGGCCATCTTTGATACAGTATTATGAGACATTCACTTCATTCATCACTAAGGCGCATATGTGAAAGTAGAGACTTATGTAAAATAGGGGTGGGTAGGTGGGTTTGAGGGAATGTTTTTATTTGTTTTTTATGTAAAGCACTTTGAGTTACAGTCTTTGTATGAAAAGCGCTTTATAAATAAAGTTTTGGTTGATTGATTGATTTGAAGGCAGGGCTGCTATATTTCACACTTGTGATGGTAAATGGAAAATAGGCACATGATAAAGTTGTACCTTTCTGGCATTTTGGCATAGAGCATTTAACCATAAATGTTCAAACATACTGAGCACTTCAAACTTCGGAGCAGCTGACATGACCAAGGAAACCAAGGGGGGGCTGGCTTGACCACCATCAATACTAGACCTTAGAATTAAACATTTGGACTCCTGAATGTCATCTGCTGTACCTGCTGCAACATGTCCTATGACCATCAATTATTATATATTGTTATAATTATTGAATTGTTATTATTATTTCCATGATGGACTGAAAGGCTTCTCTCTGGTGTAACCTTGGGAGAATATACCATTGCTCAGGGGTTACCATAGAGGGCCTCATGGTGCACAAGAAAATTGTTTATGCAGTGATTTAATATCCTGTATGTGCATGAGATTAACACTTGACATAACTTCTAACCCAGTGATTCACAAATGGTGTCAGAGTATACGGGTGCATGTGCGTTAATCCAAGGTCAGCTGTTATTACCACAGCTATACAGCAGCTATACCATCAGTCTTTTAAATGCTTTAATTTCTTAATACAACTACAAAAATACCTTTAATATGGTTTGCTGTCAAAAGAGTTGGGAAGTTGGGCTAGAGATCAAATCAAACCCTGTTCTTCATTTTTCAGAACCTGAAAACAATCCTGTTTGACCTCATTAATGCTGCTATCAAGTCGCATTGGTCCCTTGATAAAGTGTCATTTTCTTTCATCACTGGTACACGTTATTCGCCAGCTACTTTAAATAACTCAACACAAAAAGAATTATTGCTATTTTCATTTCATTCATTTTGGATACAGGCTGAGAAAACAACACACAACCATTTTTTTAAAGCTCCACACTTATTATTCGTGTACGGCCTGCATCTCCCAGGATACATTGCCTGTGTTTAGGGTATAAATGTCTACATTTTTCACCCATGAGGGGGGTGTAATGACAATGATACAGGGCTGACAACTCAATATATGATGATACATCATGGCACTGTGAGTAGAGTGGCATAGTCACAACTTTTTCTCTTTTTGAAAAATTACTTTGACATCAAGAACCCATAACTGTTGTCTGTTTAAGTGACAGAAATAACAACACACCAAATCTCTCAAATTTCTATGTTTATTAGCCAATGAAATGTTGATATTGCACTTTGAACATTGATACAGTATTGCACTGAAAAAATACTGCAATGAAATGGGGGCTTTGCAGGAAAGTCCTCACGCAGGGCCTACAGGAGTGAGCCTGCAGAAGGAAAGCCACCAGGAAGGCCTCAAAATGGCTGTGGATTCAACGGGACAAGCAGTGGGCTGATGCTGCTTGGACACTGGTTGGGGACTGATCAGTCCCAGCCGGGTTGCCATGTTTGTTTTATGGTTTATTATCAGTCTGCCCTGGATTCTTGCTGAGGTGAAGACCCACAGCCTATTAAAATTTCTCCAGCTTTGTTCAGATGACCCTCAGCACTTCCTCTGGTCTGATTTGGTGAGGCTGTTCATCTGTAAACCTTTCAGCCTCCTTAAAGGACTAGAAATAGAGTTGTATAAAGTTTATGTCAGAAGTCAGTACCTTAGCCATGGACAGTCTGGTAAAGTCATGCTGTACTCTGCTGCAGATGGGGCCAAGAGCTCCTTGCCATTTGGTAATCTTAGGAGAAAACAACCCCAAAAGCTGTTAATGGGTGATAATACTTAATATACTGGACATATTTTTAGCTTTTTACTTTTCCCAAAGCAAGTCCTTTTATTTTGGCACCACTTTAGGACACTGTCTATGTAAAACCAAACAAAGCTTTATACTGAAAAACTAAAATGATGTGAATGTGTCTGCTGCAGTCACCCAATGCTGGGTTTTGTTTGTTTGTTTTACCTATAATTCATGTGTGTATCCCGGTTTCCATGCCAGTCTTCTCTTAAAAGAGGCAGAACTTACCAGAATTACTTTTGTTAATGTATTTACTGCTACCGACCTGAACTCCATTCAATCACTCTTCAAAAAATAAAGAACTATCCCTTCAAGTGCCATCGTCTGTGAGTGTATGCTCATCACAGTTTGCTTCCACCTGTTTTCTGTTGAGTTTGGTCTCTGGAGAAGACAAATAGGATCCAGAGGCTGGTGATGTAGCTTTAGTTTTCTGAGCCCTCAGTTCAGCAGATCTCAGCACTTTTACTTTGAGTGCAGTAGTGTCTCTGACAATTTGGTGACTAATGTAGATCTCAGTGGAAAGGTCGTCAGTCTGGAGATACCATTTAGTGTCTTATTTAAAAAGTTCTTTCCTAATTTTGTATTTGTCTTTTGAATGCAGGTATTGAGATTGCCAAGGCTCAGGGAGCCAAATACAGGCTAGGCCCAGAGCTGGAGATCTGGTAAGACGGAAAAGCTCCACAGAAGTTCTTCTGGCTTTGAAATATTCAAACAGTATTTATTAATATAACGGATAGCTTAGAGGTTTTAAAAGTCCATTGTACTGCCTGAGACTTTGAGCTGAC
>JBAMNC010001520.1:867500-892500 GCA_037902135.1 Cetoscarus ocellatus
CCGTAAGGCTGACCACAGAATCAACCTGGTCAAATCAGCTACCACCAAGGTAATCCTAAACCAGAAGTTCTTTTTCATGTGCTTCAACGCTGTACAAATGAGTCTATTGTCCAGAGTTTGGGTCCCAAGCCCATTTTTATTGACTGTCAGACTAAAATCCCTAAAATGACTTAGGTGTGGTCATGCTCAAACCCTCCCCTGTCTGTCTATGACCCTGCTCGGTGATATCTGCATCGGCCCTCTGGGTCAACAGAGCAGGTGAGAGACCGGTGAGTGCATGCGAGTGACACTTCAGACTGCGGCGTCTACAGTGATGAAGACGAGTCTAAAAACATTAGCTCTGCTGAAGCTCTTAGATGAAACAGAGAGGCTGCATGGTGTTTTAAGAGTGTTGGTCTTGGAGAGGAAGCTCAGATTTACAGACTAGACCGACACCTCGAGACAAAACCTGAGCAGTAACAAGGAAAGTCTTGATATTTAGTGCAGAAAAAGGTACACAGCTATGGGCTTGTTGACAGCAGAAAAGCACCTAACCTTAGGCAGGCATTATGTTGGCTTGTCAGATTTTCCATCATAGCATGCACAAACTCAGGCAAAACGCAGGAGAGCTGCTGTTTCACATTGATGAGACTTGATAGGAGTCACAACATGAGAAAATCCTATTAATTTCTTACAACTTCATTGAGAGCAACAAAAAGGCTGATACAAACAAATACAAGAACACAAATAAAGCCGTTTCTGTGTTTTACCTCAGAGGGACAAGACTGTTGTAATCACTTTGATAAATGAACATATGTCATAAAACCATATGGATCTAAAATAACTACAACTAAAAAACAACTATTTGAAGTGTAACCCTATCTTCAAATAAGTTCACTTGGGTCAAAGGAATAATTTACAGGACATTAATAGCTTTTAGGATCCAAAATGTGCACAACATGGTGTATAATGAGAGTAGTTGGAGCTAATATTGATTATGTATTTTTTCAATAATTAAAAAAAAGCATACTGGGTTCTTATTGGATTTAAAATGTCATTATTTTGCAGTTGAAAACCCGCAACACCTACCAGTAAAATGATCTGTGGCTATTTCATATGAAAAACATTGATCATTAAAACAAAACAGTCACAATACAATACTTTGTCCCTCCTTGAAATATTTTTGTCTGAATATTTTGTTTAAACCAATAATGATTTACAGAATCAGTTGTTACAGTTGATTAGATGATATCATGTAGTTTCGTTTGTTTTGCTTACGGGGAGAGAGCAAACTTCTCACTTGAGTCCCAAGCCTAAAAAGTTTGGGAACCCCAGGCTTCCAGAGCTGGAGCCAAATGTTCAGGTATTCAGACATAGATCACAATTTTAACCCTGGAAAGTGTTGTTGGTCATTGGTGTGAATAACAACCTTAGGACACGTCCTTTTTAGTCATTTGGTGCCCACTTTTGCCAACACTGACACTAGAGGGCAGTGTTTTCCGAAATGTGTTGAGCATAAGGTCTCCACAGCATTCAGTGTTTTATTGCATTTACTGCCTTGAATTTGTCCAATAGTTTGACTGGGGTTAAAATAAAATGAAGTGTACTGATGTTGTTCCAGAGCGGAGGTATCTACCTTTATGCCAATCAGAGGGGCTGTGATGGAGACCGTGTCTATTACGACGGCTGTGCCCTGGTGGCCATCAACGGAGACATTGTAGCACAGGGAGCACAGTTTTCCCTGAATGATGTGGTAAATATAAAACTATGAATTAATCAGTGCGTATAAGATCAGGAAAACCACACAGTATATCTGTGTTTAAGTCAGGCTCGGACAATGATGGGAAAATAGAGGCCAGTCCATAAAGATGTCAAGACTTTGTTTTTATTTAAGTGCATGTGTAGAAAGCATCACAAATAACTAAACATGAAGCTAATATTTAAAAGGCATTTGCCCACTCAATGGACAATAAAACAGGTTTAAAAGGTTAATGGGGTCGTTAATGTGTGACCATCCACCTGTCCACACCCTCCTGTTGGTTGGTTGATTAATTGGGGATGACAAAAATTTCATTGACTGTTTAATTGAACATTTAGCTTTTCTGAGAAATACAAGAAATTACACCTACTGACCCACTGAATTACATCACTGATCAGTCGATTGGTCAAGTTAGTGTTAAGTTAATCTTTTTAAATTCCTCTTTACTACAGTCCTGGGGGTGAATGGAGTACATAAATCTAGTGCTCAAGTAAGAGCACAGTTACTCGGGTCAAATATGACCTAAGTACAATGAAAAGTAGCTCCCCAAAGATCTAATCAAGTACATGTACTGTATTTAAGTGAAATCACATGTTCAGGCATAGGTCAGGTAAGAACATTTACCTAATGTGATATAACAATCAGAGACATTTAGGCTGAAGCATCTATGGAATTAGATATTAAAGAAATAGGTGAAAATATAAATCTTTGGGAACACCCCTTTTTGATTCATCTGGTATAAGCTAAAAGACGAGTATCATGTCAGGCATAGTTTTAGTATTATGTAATTACACGGTATTTGTACTGAAGATAAATTTAATATTCTGACAACACAAGTAACAAAAATAAAGATTGTTTCCAGGTTTTATTTTATTTGTTTTTTACTCAGATGCTCTGACAAACATTACTAAGAATCATTCATGATGAATAAAGTATTCAAGTCGTAGTATCAGATTATAATCTACACAAAAGACCTGCTAAATTACAGTGAATTTAGTAAATGCCATTAATTACAGCCCCCTCTTTCTCAGAAAGGGTAATAAAAGCTTAGGGTGCATCAGTCTTAACATTGATCTTAATCAATCTTCATTTGTATTGCGCTGCTTCATAACACATCTTATCTCAAGGCACTTTACCAAAGAGCAGGTGAAAACCATCCTCCTCATGAATTTAATTTTATCATTCATTAGTTATCCTTTATATTTTGTTTATTATCATTATTTTATTGAATAAAGACCAAACACAAAGCACAGCACTTTGCAACATTTATCAAAAGTGAGAGTGGCAAGAAAAAATCCTTCTGTTGAACGGGCTTGTCACTGAACAGCCATCTGCACAAATGTCCCTGTCACACACACTTCCTATTTAAGGAGAGATTTCTTATTGTAGGATAAAAGAAGACTGGGTGGCTACTGTGAGTGCAAATCCTGTTCTTAAAGACTTGCCTGACAGTTATGATCATAAAGCCTTGAAACAAGAGGTCCAGAGCTGACAAAATGGTGAATGAAAGATTTTTTGTTACATTATAAACATCCAGAAGTATAAGGAGGGAAATACTTACCAGGACAATTAAGTATAGAAAAGGATGGAACTGTGTTCTGGCTTATAGAGAAAAGCCTGTACTTTCTCTTTACAGCTATACCTGATAGCTGTAAAGAGAAAGTACTGTTTTCTTTTGGTCTGTTCAGTGCAGGTCCATGGATAAGCACATCAGAGCAGGTCAGGAAGAACCACAGTGTGGAGAGGAGAGTAAAAAGAGAACGACTCAGGTGTGTGTGTGTGTGTGTGTGTGTGTGTGTGTGTGTGTGTGTGTGTGTTTGTTTGTTTGTTTGTTTGTTTGTTTGTTGCAGGAGGTGATCACAGCCACTCTTGATCTTGAGGATGTGCGCAGCTACAGAGGAGAAATCTGCCAGCCCAACATGGTGAGGCAGCACCATCATAAAACCCTCCTTAAATCATGACTAAGCTTTGAACTGGCCATGCACGTTAGTTTGTTTTAGATTCTTTTAATTGTTTTGTTTGCAGCAGAACTAGACATTGCAACCAGATGAACATGCTGCAGGTATAAATGAGCTAACCGCTAACTGAGGTTTAGCATACGCAGCCTGACGAAGGGACTCTTGTTACTCTAGAGGTTTGTCACAAGTTTGATATTTCATCTTAATAAAGGTGTACTGGAATGTACTATTACGTGTTAAATCTATAAAGTTATTGCTCACCTGCTGTTGGCAGTGTTTAATTAGCATGGTCCATGCTAGCTGACACCTTTTTTGCCCCCCACGCTGGTCAGTCATCACAAAAGATTTTCAGAGCTGCTTCTATTTTACATCCACCAAATAAATAGTGCCTAGACTATGACCCAAGATACAGGCTAAACTTAAGGTAACCAATTAACAATTTCATACGCAAATTAAAACACCTCACGCAAGCAGATATCAGCTGAATGACACACATTAGCATTCAGTGCACTGTAATTCAACAACCCAGCACAAAGCTGCAAATCCCATGAGCTCGTGTCAATATTAACTGCAACACCCAATGGGAGAAATGATGATGAGCACAGAAGATCACCTACACCTAATGAGCCTAATATCCACCTTAGTAGATGATGTCAATGAAAAAGTAAAAAAAAAAAAAAAAACACTCAATATATAATATATATATTGACATATATATAATACACCATCTTTTATGAATGCTGGCATGCTCTATCTGATGCAGTAGGGACAAATACCACTTCAACATGGTCATATGTCTGAAAAAGCTGTGCTCCAGATATCTCATGCTCAACCAGTCCTGCTGCAGAAACAAGAGGAAAAAGCATTATTCATTTCCAGCCTTAAATTTCAGTTTAAAGGCAGGAAGAAACAGACAATCTAATGTAGACTAACCTGCAGCAGTGAACCCACAGTTTCACAAAGTTAGCTACATGCTAGCAAAGTTTTAACACAGCTTAAGAGCAGTTTTTTTACAGGGTAGATTTATGTGGATTTAACAGTATGAACATGTTGGAGACTCGCGTCCTCATCTTACTCTGCTTGACTCTATCCCTCTCTCTCAGGAAAGCGAACACAAACTTTGCCACAGAGTCAAAGTGGACTTTTCTCTGTCTGGTGTTGATGACGTTTACCTCCCTACTCACCAGCCAATAACATGGCACTTTCATACACCAGAGGAAGAGATCAGGTATAAATATATTTGTTTTGGTGTCACAATAAAAGGTCTATGCTGGTCTAGCTTTGACACCCACGCCCTCCTCTGTAGTAGTAAATAAATTAGATTGTATTTTGCACAGTTGGGAGCAATTTGAGCCTAATACCCATTTCAGACTGGTCAAAAAACCTGTATAAATCCGCTAACAATCGGCTCCTGTCCGCAGTTTGAAAGGGTCTAATCGGCATTTCGACCCGGGTCGACTGGCCCTGCAAGCGACACGGGTTTTTATGGGCTCGTCTCCGGTCGGCTTCGGTGAGAACATCACACCCAGGTCAACCCGCGAAGTTACTGATGACGTCGGCGTTACGTGCTCACGGCATAATATCACGCCCGTCCCCTCTGTCTGTAACTTAAGTGCCGTCTCAGAAACAAATTCCATCCGCTTTTGTATCATCAGCGCAGAGTTTGTACATTTTTAAAGAGGGACAAAAGTACAAAGTACAGAAAACCGTGTCCACAGCGTCCGTGCTCCTTTCCATTGTTTACGTGGTCGTGTTTCATCGCACTGATGATGTCATCAACGTGATGACATCAGCTTGATGCGCCAAAGGAAAAAAAACAGCCACACAGCTCGCCTGCTGCCGATTAGACCCGGATCTGCTGGCAGTGGTAAAGGAGTCACTTGCCGATTATTAGTGGGTTAACCTGCATTATAAAAACCCGCGTTGACCCGCTAATTTTTAGTGTTAAAGCGGTATAAGAGTCCTGCCCAAAGACACACCAACATGTGACAATCAAGGGACTCCAAACTAAGCCACTGACACTCCTGCAAACTGTGACCAAGCTTTGAGCCTCCTGAATTTATTCAGTGGAAAAAGTTGCAGTTTGGACCTGTTATTGTGACAAAATGTGTGTAAAAAAATGAACCCAAACAAAAATATGTTTGAAAAGCACATCATTGGAGAAACCCTGGGAAGCTCTTCCCATCATTACAGAATGGATGTTTTTCAAGTGACCTCAAGAAATGATTGCATTGTAAAGGAAAAACTTACAAGATGACAAAATGAGTCAAGATTTAGGGAAGAACTATCATTAAAAGAAGCTGTTATTCCCTGTGCTGTTCAGTTTAGGGCCGGCCTGCTGGCTGTGGGACTACCTAAGAAGAAGTGGACAGGTGAGATGGAAAAGACAGCCTATTGCTCTAATTCTCCACACTTTCAAACACTTTGAAACTCTTCTACGCACAAGCTTATTCAGCATATCTTTAGTTTGAATCTTCGCGTCTTTGTAACATTGGGATAAAGGATGATTTGGAGAAAACTGAAATTGGGTAAACCAGGTTCTGGTGGTCCCACATCATTGCATGTTTGTCTTGTGCTTTATTGTAAGGCCTTATTTGAAGAGTAAATTCAATGTTGAGGTTTTTAAGGTCATGACAGTTCTGATTTGTGTCTCAGGCTGGTTTTCTGCTGCCACTGAGTGGAGGAGTGGACAGCTCGTCCACTGCCTGTATTGTCCACTCCATGTGTGTGCTGCTCTACCAGGCTGTGGTGGACGGCAGTGAGTATGATGATGTTTATTTTTTTCATCCTGAATGTAAGAAAATAGTGATTCTGGACATTTGTTTTGTATTTTAGTGCAGCCCCCAGATACAGGCAGCAGACATTCGGCCATTTGACTCTCCTTCTCTGTTACGTTTATATATGCATATACACTGCCTGGCCAAAAAAAAATTGCCACCAAAAAGAAGGTCACACACTCGAATATTTCATTGGACCGCCTTAAGCTTTGATTACAGCACGCATTCGCTGTGGCATTGTTTCGATAAGCTTCTACAGTGTCACAAGATTTATTTCCATCCAGTGTTGCATTAATTTTTCACCAAGATCTTGTATTGATGATGGGAGAGTCTGACCACTGCACAAAGCCTTCTCCAACACATCCCAAAGATTCTCAGTGAGGTTAAGGTCTGGACTCTGTGGTGGCCAATCCATGTGTGAAAATGATGTCTCATGCTCCCTGAACCACTCTTTCACAATTTCAGCCCCATGAATCCTGGCATTGTCATCTTGGAATATGCCCGTGCCATTAGGGAAGAAAAAATCCATTGATGGAATAACCTGGTCCTTCAGTATATTCAGGTAGTCAGCTGACCTCATTCTTTGGGCCATAATGTTGCTGAACCTAGACCTGACCAACTGCAGCAGCCCCAGATCATAGCACTGCCCCCACAGGATTGGACAGGAGGCACTAGGCATGATGGGTGCATCACTTCACCTGCCTCTCTTCTTACCCTGATGCTCCCATCACTCTGGAACAGGGTAAATCTGGACTCATCAGACCACATGACCTTCCTCCAGTCCTCCAGAGTCCAATCTTTATACTCCTTAGCAAACTTTTTTCTGGTTAGCTTTAATGGCTAGTGGTTTTCTTAAAGGTAGGGTCTGCAGGGTTTTCCTTAAAAATAAAATATCAACTTTTTCAGGAGAAATCCTGCTCGATCATCTCCTATGGGTCTCTATTGATGTGTGATGATGTCTCTGTTAACCTCACCCCCTTCTCAGCCTGTATTTAGATATTTTGGTTGTCTCTGGACGTTTTTGGGCGGAGAGTAGGCTGGGATACCCCAGCCAATCACAGCGCGCCCAGTGCGCAAGTGACTTTGAGTGTTGTAAAACGCACTAACAGAACGCTACACAGACCGGCAAAGATGACAGACGCTACAGCGACGAAAAGAAGATACAATCAGGCAGAAGCAAAACGCCAAGTGGACAAAGCTCGGTCTAAAACCAGAGTGAACCTAGGGTTGGCTTTCACCAGCTACCGAGCTCTGAAGGACCGTCTCGAGATGAAAAGTGACGCGGAGTTAGCCGTCATGCTGGTGGACAAGTAGGTCATGGACACAGGCGGTTAGCTTGTGCTACCTTGCCAAATTATCGGTTTTCCACCTCATCACTCATTTTCCTGCTCGGAGCCGGCTGCAGGGCTACTGGGCTGGGGAGGCGTGTTCTCCATCTGCTGCCGGGGAGGGTGGGCATCCGCATCAGGTCGCGAGGAGTTCAGGGGGAGGGGCTTTGTTTGAATGTTGTGTTTATAAACAGTAACGAAAAATCCTGCAGACCCTACCTTTAAGGCTACACAGCTGTTCAGTCCCAATCCCTTGAGTTCTCTTCACGTTGTGTGTGTGGAAATGCTCTTACTTTCACTATTAAACATACCCCTGAGTTCTACTGTTGTTTTTCTTCGATACGATTTGGCCAAACGTTTAAGTGATCGCCAATCATTCAGGATTTTTTTCCGACCTCATTTCTTCCTCGAAGACGATGGTTCCCCACTATCCTTCCAGTTTTTAATAATGTGTTGGACAGTTTTTAACCCAAGTTTAGTAGTTTCTGCAATCTCCTTAGATGTTTTCTCTGCTTGATGCATGCCAATGATTTGACCCTTCTTAAACAGACTAACATCTTTTCCACGACCACAGGATGTGTCTTTGGACATGGTTGTTTAAGAAATGAGAAGCTACTCATTGCATCAGCTGGGGTTAAATAACTTGTTGCCAGCTGAAAGATAATCACCCATGCAGTAATTATCCAACAGGAGGCTCGTACCTATTTGCTTAGTTAAATTCAGGTGGCCACTTTGACTTTGACTTTTGACCAGGCAGTGTATATTTACAGTGTATATGTGGTACAGAGACCATGCTTCGTATAAATAACACTAATTAGAAACTGATTTGATGCGTCAAATACTGCAGGTTATTTATGCTTTAAAAATGTGTTTTTTTTGTGAAAAAATGTTGATGTAATACCCTTTTGACAGCACTGCCATATATCCTGATAAATCTCATCACTCTGTTGATGTGTTGTGACTTGTGTCATTTCTTCAGATACACCCTTCGTAGATGTGGTTGCTTCTCAGAGCCCATGCATCATTTTTGAGTCCAGAGGGTGCATACAACTCTAGAAAAATAAAGGCACCTCTTATTTTTTTCTGCAGTTGCCAAGTAGAAGGTATCTAAACTTGTTGGATAAGTCCTGGTCTAATGTTAACGGGACTTGTCCCCTGTGTAACGAAGAACAGATGAAAAGCAGAATGGTTGCAAATAGCTCTGACATTAAGCAGAACGTGGACCAGGTGATATTTTTTACCAGATGACTTGAATTCTTTCTGTCATACAGAAACACCATTGGTGCTGTGGTAACAGTGGAGACATCATGAAACACTTACACAAAATATCAAATTCTGCATCATGTTCATGCTCATTGTTTGAATATGAGCCTAAACCAATAAACAACAGAAGAGCTACCGAGGACCCAACAGTGACAAAGATCCATATTTACAACAGAAAAACTCAGCCATAAGAAACCAGCATGCAGCATACTCTCTTAGGGATGCAAGAAAACATTGATACTCCAAGATATGGCAATATTTTGTGGCCTAATTCTGTATCAATATTTAGAGCAGTATAGTGATATTTTAGGTTCAATGATTGTTTAATAATTTGGGACATTTGTGTTTAAGGTCAGCTAGTTGTCCGTTGATGCTCAGACATTAATGTTTATAAATGTTACAGGGACCTTTTTTCGTACCAGTCACACTAATTAGAAATTGGATTTTTATGCATATGGAATTGTGTGTTTCTAAAGTTATAAAGAATAAAAAAGCCATTTTAAAATATGATGTATTGTCCTCTTGTATCATCACTTGTGTATTGCAATATTGTGTTGCCTGACTCTTGGCAATCCTCTGCTCTCTATAATCTACCACCTGCTTGTGCATAGAAATAAGTATCATGGTTTTTTGAGACTGGGTGCCATATTTTTCCTTTTTCAGTCTGCTTCTCCTTCATTCAGAGAAATCAGCGATATCACCAAGTTCACTTGATTTTCTGTCTCTTTCACCTCCATCTATCAGACACACAAGTTTTGGAGGACATTCGCAGAGTGGTAGGAGATCAGTCCTACTCCCCTCAGCACCCGAGGGAGCTGTGTGGGCGGATCTTCACTACTTGCTACATGGCCAGTGAAAACTCCTCAGAGGACACCTGCAGGAGGGCTAAAGACCTGGCCAGTCAGATTGGCAGGTAAGTGAGACTCACCCCAAAGGCTCATACATTCTGTGGAAATGAACTGCTTTCTTATTCCCATAAATCTGTGGACATCTGTTGGGCTTAGCTCCATATATGAACACAAAAAGCTGAGTTATCACTCATTCTGTGAAGTGATGTGAAAATGCAGCAGGATATAATCAGGAGAATTCACCTCTTCAAGTTAGACAGGCATAAACACCTGCAGATGTGTGTGTGTGTATATATATATATGTGTGTGTGTGTGTGTGTATATACACAAATATATATATATACAAGCAAGCAGGTGTTGTCTCGTTGTCTCTGTCTTTGCTTCATTGGAGTTTGTGAATCAGGGTGCAGTGTTTGGACGACTCCTGGAACAAGTAACTGTGTGCTAAAGCAGAACCATAAACCATACTACTTCTCTGACAGGAAAGGCAACACTATTAGGATCTCCTCAATCTTCAATCCATGGTCCATGTTAAATTTATCAATGTGGCAATGGAACCTGTAGGCCCTATAACATAACTTAATTTTCTTAAGAAACTGGTGTGCAAATATCCGTCAGGTTTTTCAGGGGTAACATAAAGTCCTAGCACTCGGTGCATTTAATTCAGCAGAATATGTCTTCACCATGGACAGGAATTAGAAATTCTGGTAATTGCACAACAGACCAGCCTCCTGAGGAAGAAGAATGATCCTCACCTCCTCCAGACTGCCATTAAAAGCACACCCAGTCCAGCTGGTTAGAAAATGTACCGTAATTTCCAGACTACAAGCCGCTACTTTTTTCCCACACTTTGAAACCTGCGGCTTAAACAATGATGCAGATAATTTAAAGTTTTTTACATTTCATTTAGCCTCGTCACATCAGATTTAATTTATAGTTAAAAAATCTTTCTGTGTAACATATATGTGTGTAAATATCTCGTGTTACAACGTGGACAGTGCCAGAGCATGTAAGCGGAGTGGAGCGATGAAATGTCCCACGCGCGCACAGAGCTGTTCCTTGTGCCCGCTCGTCCACTCAGAGGGGATAGACGCCGCTTCACTAATTATCCCTCCACCTTTCACTTAAATTTCAACCCTTCAGACGCATGGTGTGAGCGGTACCGGAGCAAAATTGGAGCGGGAAGGAGCAAGAGATAAGCTGACGCTCCAGCTTTTTAGAAAAAAGCCCTCAGTGCTCTGGCCAAAGTCCTTCCCCTCGCCCTCCTGATCAGCTCTGCTCACTGGACACCTGCGGCTTATAGACAAGTGTGGCCTAGATGTACACATTTTTTTTTTTTTTAGATTTAGTGGTGCGGCTAATATTCAGGTGCGCTCAATAGCCTGAAACTTACGGTAATCCATTTCCTTACTGAAGTCGTCAGGGCAGAAACAAGTGTCATCATGATTAATTCAAATATGTCAAGAAAAGTTTGTATAAACACTTCAATAATGACAGCTGTTTGGAGGTCAAATTTCTTTGTTTCTCCAGCTTTTTAAATATCATATACCAGATGTCCCTAGAGATTAACGGTTCAAGGTCATTTTTTTCAATGGGCTATCATTTGTGAATTTTATATCATTAAAGGATGTATAAAAAGCCAAAAAGTAAAACGAAGAATTTGTTTAGAAATGAAAAAATCCTTTTTTCTCCTGAGTGATCTCTTGCTGGTTTGAAAAGTGTCTAAAAGAGTCAGGGCCTTTTCATTTGTCTAAATAATGTCTAAACCTTTTGTGTGTTTTTTTCTTACAATTCCTGCACAGGGTTTTTGACTTGTCTCCAGTTTGACATCAAATTTATCCTTCAAAGTGTGTGTTTTCCTTCACCTCCTCTGAAGAGGACCTTTTCCCACATCTTGTCCACCACACTGTTATTAAATTAGACCTGAGCTAAAGACAGACCACTTCTCTCATGACTTTGTTGCCACTCACTGCGTGAATGTGTGTGAGGAAAGCAGGCTGTGGATGACTGCTACAGTAGAACAAACTGTTATGCTTTGCTTGATTGATGAGGACTGGGAGGAAGACGGGAGAGGTTCAGAACAAACCCAAACAAGCTAGTGCACTTTGGGAGCAACCCTAAAAAGAGAAAACCTGCAATTGCCAATATTTACGAGCAATTTTCCATAAAATAAGCTCATCAGAAGGGGACGTGGCAACTGTTTGAACACCATATTACAGATGGTTTTTTTTCCTCTTGATAACTGCAGTAACATGTTTGCATTTCTTGTCATTTCTGTCTTGCTTTGCAGCTCACACTTAAACATTAACATAGACATGGCAGTGAAAGGAATCCTGGGTATCTTCTCCATGGTTACTGGAAGGTTGCCTCAATTTTGCACCTATGGAGGAAGTCACAGAGAAAACCTTGCACTGCAAAACGTACAGGTCAGACACTCTCCATCTACAGCACGTTTTATCTCTCCATATTTGTATTTGCAACAGCTCTCGGTGCTCTCCTTTTTTAACACTTGGTCTTTTTTGTCGGTGAACGTCTGGTAGTTCACAAATACAGAACGACAGTTGGACCACCGTTTTCACACTGATGTCTCAGCAGCAGAAAAGGAGATCAGCTTTTGTCTTTTTCACAACTGCAGAAGTGTTTGTATCAAGTTCCTGTGTGTGTGTGTGTGTGTGTGTGTGTGTGTGTGTGTGTGTGGGTGCGTGCGTGCGTGCATGCGTGCGTGTGCGTCTGTCTCACAGGCTCGGATCAGGATGGTTCTGGCCTACCTGTTTGCCCAGCTGAGTCTGTGGGCCCAGAACAGGCCTGGTGGACTGCTGGTGCTGGGCTCAGCCAATGTTGATGAGAGGTAAGACTGAGGCCATCATCTGACTGCTGACATGACTGCAAATAAAACAAAACAAAAAACCCAAATATGACCCCTTTTATGCCAAACTTCCTTATTTGGGGTTATGAAAAAAAAAAAAAAAAAACAGCGCCAAAGAAAGTTCAGATTAGCTGCAGGAGATCGTTCAACTGAAAAGGGCAGCTGGGTTTCCTTGTTTTCACTTTGGTCTAGCAGTGCCCCACCTTAAACGATGATTCATTACAATATTAAACCTTAGTGTGACTTCAGTCGAGAAACTCAAAATCAAAATAGTAAAACTATTGTTTCACCATTCTACCCATTACAGCTCACTGCTGCTTTTTACAGCTTCTGAAAATCCATCACCAATTTTTGTGTTATCTTCACAAGGTTTCTCAAACTTCACAGGCTGTAGAGAACAGGAAATGACTTTGTCAATATCATTATTTCCAAATAACCAAAAGAGTAAGAATATATTCTTTCTCATTAAAGAATGCAAGGCCTTACCTTTGCACAAAGGGTCTATCTCAGGTTTATAGAAAGAAAATCTGAACATTTGCAAGACACAATATTTATCAAAAGATCTGTGTCTGTTTATTCTATGTAGTCTTCCCATCATGAAGAGAATAGTGTCTGTGTGAAAGAGTGAGACCACTGGAATCAGGTTTCTGATTCTCAGGCATGTGTTTACACTGTTCTGGATGAAATTGGGGTTTATATGTGGTCTTCACTGCACTGTGTGTTACCCTCATGTTATATGTTGTCATGCAGTGAGTTAGTGTAGTCTTTTTGTTTCTTGTTGGTATTTTAGTTTTTTTTTTTTGTGGTTTGGGGTTTTTGTGTGTATTTGAGCATGGAAATGTAAAAGTGTAAATAAGTTTGAAAGTTTAATCATGATTGTTGTGGACTGAGACACAGATTAAGTTAGTACATAGTATCAAGTACATTTTGACACCTGATGAACAATTCAACCTCACTAATTTGGAAGTTTAGCCTCAACCAGATGTTCCACTATACAATAATGGTTAATCCCATTGAATGCCAAAAGTGTCTGGCTGCTTCTCACCACAGGTCACACCTACCCGTTCACACCCATTCACTCATCGATGGTTCAGTTCTATGTCAGTCGTCCATCAGTGTCAATTTCCTTCTAACAAATAAAGACTCCCAACTTGAAAAGGTGTTATCTACCCAAAAGATTAATTAACTCCACTCAGACTGTGATTTATTTTCCTCTTTATTTGAAAGGTTTCATTGCTCAGGTCAGTCTGCCGGGTTTTTGTTTACTGTGCATGATTTCCAGGGTTTGGTTATTGAGCCTGTTGGTTTATTTCATGAGTCCATTTGTCCATTGGTTAGTCTGTTAGTAATTTAGTTAGATGGTTAGTTAGGTGAAAAACCTTTAAAAAAAAAAAGAAAAAGGAAACAAAGAAATACACGAAATGCACCGTACAGACAATAAACAGCCCTCCCAATGCTGACAAATATGCAACTCAGTGAGCACTGTCACCCCAAAATGACTTTGAAAGTACCTTAACTTACCACACCCCTGTGTAAATCCCATCAAACCCATCAATCCTCAGTGTTATCCACCACAGCAGCCCAAATCAGAAAACAACCAATCAATCAATTAATCATCAGCACCCCGTGCTTCCCTCTAAAGCACTCTTCTAAAGTGTCTTAATTTATTTTGACCCGAATGATAAACAAATAAACTAAGGGAGGTGCACTCTTCAAGCCCATTCAACATAGACTGGGCATCATTCTTAATTTCCCCAAGGGAGTCTTTCAAAGGGATTAATAAGGTTATATCTAATCTAATCTAATCCAATCAAATCATCCTTGCTGATTCGACGTGGATTTGTAGAACACCAGTTTGCACTCAAGTCAGTCTCCTTGGCTTCCTTTGAACGCAGCCCCGTCTCGTGTGTGTCCTCTGCTCACCTGAGCTGTGTCTGTCTCCCTGTCACTCCAGGTGCCCCCAAAGAGATTGCTGATTGGAGAGGGTGTATTTTCTTTTACTACATTTACTTAGCACCTAAAGTACTCACTATTTTTAATTATCTCATATAGCAAATAATGCTATAGAAAGAAGTTATAAAACTAAACAAAATAAATATACATAAAGATTTAACGTGCCAAACATTCTTCTTTTAAGAAGCTTTAAATGTAGCTATTACACACGTGGACAAAGTTGTTGGTACCTTTCCATTAAAGAAAAAAAAACCCACAATGGTCACTGAAATAACTGACAAAAGTAATAATTAATAAAAATGTACTGAAAATTAACTAATGAAAATCAGACATTGCTTTTGAATTGTGGTTCAACAGAATCATTTAAAAAACAAAATAATGAAACTGGCCTGGACAAAAATGATGGTACCCCTAGAAAAGATTGAAAATGATTGGACCATAGGGACATGTTAAACTAAGGTGTGTCCTGTAATTAGCATCACAGGTATCTTAAAACTTGTAATCAGTCAGTCTGCCTATTTAAAGACTGAAAAGTAGTCACTGTGCTGTTTGGTATGGTGGTGTGTACCACACTGAACATGGACCACAGAAAGCTAAGGAGAGAGTTGTCTCAGGAGATTAGAAAGAAAATTATGGACAAGCATGTTAAAGGTAAAGGCTATAAGACCATCTCCAAGCAGCTTGATGTTCCTGTGACTACAGCTGCACATATTATTCAGAAGTTTAAGGTCCACAGGACTGTAGCCAACCTCCCTGGACGAGGCCGCAAGAGGAAAATTGATGACAAACTGAAGAGACGGATAATACGAATGGTAACCAAAGAGCCCAGAACAACTTCCAAAGAGATTAGAGGTGAACTCCAAGGTCAAGGTACATCAGTATCAGATCACACCATCCATCACTGTTTGAGCCAAAGTGGACTTAATGGAGGACACCACTGTTGAAAGCAAATCATAAAAAGTGAGACTGGAGTTTGCCAAAATGCATATTGACAATCCACAAAGCTTCTAGGAGAATGTCCTTTGGACAGATGAGACAAAACTGGAGCTTTTTGGTAAGTCACATCAGCTCTATGTTCACAGACACAAAAATGAAGCATATAAAGAAAAGAGCACTGTACCTACTGTGAAACATGGAGGAGGCTCAGTTATGTTCTGGGGCTGCTTTGCTGCATCTGGCACAGGGTGTCTTGAATCTGTGCAGGGTACAATGAAATCTCAAGACTATCAAGGCATTCTGGAGCCAAATGTGCTGCCCAGTGTCAGAAAGCTTGGTCTCAGTCACAGGTCATGGGTCCTCCAACAGGATAATGACCCAAAACACACAGCTAAAAACAGCCAAGAATGGCTCAGAACAAAACATTCTGACACAGCTGGAGCAGTTTGTTCAGGAGCAGTGGGCCAAAATACCTGTGGACAGGTGCAGGAGTCTCACTGAGAGTTACAGAAATCACCTGATTGCAGTGATTGTCTCAAAAGGTTGTGCAACAAAATATTAAGTTAAGGGTATCATCATTTTTGTCCAGACCAGTTTCATTATTTTGTTTTTAAAATAATTGTGTTGAACCACAATTCAAAAGAAATGTCTGATTTTCATTAGTTAATTTTCAGTAAAATTTTTATTTATTATTACTTTTGTCAGTTTAAAGTTATTTCAGTGACCATTGTGGGTCTTTCTTTAACGGAAGGATACCAACAATTTTGTCCGTGTGTATACTGATATTTTACCAATAACTTGTTTGAATTTGTATATACTCATTTTTGTCGTTATGAATTCATTTATTCATTTAATTAATGTCACTATAAAGCACATTATATCAGACTCTATCTATTCTTAAATCTTGTTCATTTTCTCACATTGTCAAATAAACTTTAGTAATTATGAATTAAGTCTACTTTATTAGACTAGACCATATCTAGAGTTTGACTTACAATCAGTATATCCTAACACATTCATGCTCATTCACATACTATTGAGCAGCAGTGGGAGCAACTTTGGGTCAAGTGTCTTGCCCAAGGACAGATTGCCATGACAGAGCTGCGGCTGGGTTCGAACCTGCAACCTTCCAACGACCTTACTGACGGAGCGCACTATTAGACTGCATCACTGATGCCCTATTTACTTTCATAGTTGTACTTTTCAGAGAAATTATTTAGAGAAAAGGGAATTTGTGTGGGGACAACATTTTATTGCTTTCCCTGTAGCTGGAGCCATATCTGCTTCCATTATTACACCATTGCTTTGTATGGGCATCAGCGTCTGATAGTTTTCTCCACCATTAAGGTTGAGGGTTTGAGCCCACTTTTGGCATGTCAAGGTGTCCTTGGGGACTCCTAACCCCAAGTTGTTCCCACTGCGGTGTCAGTGGTGTGTAAATGGGTATGAAAGGGTGTGAAAGTGTTTGTTAGTACTGAAAGTCAGAACCATCAGTGAGTGAATGTGAGAGTGAATGAGTAGATGTGACCTGTGGTGTAAAACCCATTGAGTTGTTGAAAAGAGAAAAGGGCTTTACAAGCTCCATCCATTTACCATCTCCCATGTGTTCTTGTCCAAAGCACTGCTCTTTGTTTTATGACTGATAACCAAAGGAATTGCTACGTGTTTGAGGGCCTTTCAATCCAATTTAGTAAATAAATGCAGCTTTAAATAAATAAATAATTTTCTTTGGGAACATGCAGAAAAATGCAGAGGAGAAAATGTTTCCAGCTGAACTCATGTACCCATTTTTAACTGTCCTGACCCAGTCTGACGGGGTATTTCACAAAGTATGACTGCTCCAGTGCCGACATCAACCCGATAGGTGGAATCAGCAAGACTGATCTGAAGAGCTTCCTGCTGTACTGTGTGGAGCAGTTCCAGCTCACCGCTCTGGGAGGGTAAGAGAGAGCCCACACATGATGCATGGACTTGGCAGTACATGTGCAAGTGCCAAAAAGAAAAAAGAACATGTGTTTATGTCTCTATAGTATCCTGGCTGCTCCCCCCACAGCTGAGCTGGAGCCGCTGACGGCCGGACAGGTGTCCCAAACTGATGAGGTAGGAGAGGGAAATGTACCTGTAGACCTGCAGTTAAAAGGATCGAAGTCATGTCTCTTAAAGAAAGTACACTGCACTGCAGTTCACAATGAAGGAAAGATTCAAACACATCTCATATTACATCTCTCATTGGCTTGTTGCTTCTGTTGTGGAGGACATTTTTCAATTTGAAGCATCTTAAAGACCACTTAAGCCTCACTTGTTTCAGTCCGGGCAGTTTGGGCCCCCATCTTTCAGCACATACAGACCCTCTCCAGTTTTTGCTTTGCCCTGAGTCTTATTGGTCAGACAATCAGACCAGGAACTCAACCTGTTATTGAGATGTGGACCTGGGGTATTTCTGAATGATATTGTGGTTGAAATATATATTTACTATGCTGTAAGAAGCTTAAAGTTTCATTCCTTAATCCATTGAGACTGTAAGTCTGGTTCCATAGACCACACCATCACCGATTAGGTTGATCCAGCTAAGAACTAGGCCCACTACAGGATGCAATGCACAGTCCAAGCTTTAAATTACTACCAAGATTACTGAAGACCTGAAACTTAAGTGTCTGAAGGAATAAGATGCTTTAAGCTGCATCCTTACTGCCTTTGCTTAAACAAAGATGAACAAAAGTGATCAGGTATTCAGTTAAAGGCCTACTACAAATAAGAGATGGGCACAAGTTGCTTGTCGCAAGTCCAAGTCAAGTCTCAAATCTTTGAAGCCAAGTCCAGGTCAGGTCTCTAGTCTCTGGTTGGCAGCTGCAAGTCAGTCAAGTCTGACAGTGTAATTAAAGATACTGCAATGGCTGAAATAGACTGTATCTGAAATGATGTCATCCAGAGTGACAGGGAAAACTGCCCTCATTGTTAAACTGTATGGGTTTGAAGGGAGCAGGCTTACACTGGGCCATAGAAACCAATTGGAAGTTAAATTAAAACAAAGTTCAACCAGAGCAATAATTACTAATTAGTCTAGTAAAACCATATCACGTGATCCTTGATATACCTATTACATGCAATATTTTGAAGTGATCAGGGCAACTCGAACACTGTTTCACTGTTTCTCATATCAATCTGACGTATTGTCCTTGTCTTTAACAAAAAAGATGCACTACTGAGAATGTGCAGACTCATTAACGACACTGTAGCTTGCGTCCTATTGGTGGAACTTAGCGTGTTGTAAATGTTACACCTGTCCCCAAACTCCCTGTTGCAGCCAGCTGGATGTCACTCCTGCAGTAAACCTTGAGTTTATACAAAGTGGGGCTGCAGTGTTTTACTCTTCACAGTCACTGTCTCTGTGCATCTTTTCTGTCTGCCCATAATACATAGCCGTCTGTCTGTCTGTCTGTCTGTCTGTGTCTTTATCGAGACGTCAAGCCCGAGTCAAGTCTGAAATCTTTAAAGGGCGAGTCCAAGTCTAGTCTGAAGCTGACTTTTGGTGCAGATCAAGTGTGACTCCAGATCGAACGGATGACCGATGGGTCAATAAATGAGTGTTATTTAATTGACCAAGTATGTTGACAGCAGCACTCGTAAATATTTAGTTATCCTTTCAGTTGTGCTAAATGTTTAACTTGATTTAATGAAATGGTACTTTACAATCCACTTAGTCATGCTTAGTCATTTTGAGGCCATAGCAGCCTTTTCTGATGGTGTTCCTGATGAGCTGAAGGTTGAACTGTGGTTAAATGTTTAATAAATGTCCAACTTTGACGTCATATCCTGTCAAAGACAAGACAAATGGCAAAGACAGAATCTTAAAAGCTCCATTTTCTATATGATTCAGGGTCTGCTTTTATATTTGCATGTGATGATGGTCAACATTTTCTTTTTTTTAACCTTTTTTGCTCTCAGTTTAATCAATGTCTTACCACCATCACACTTTGTCTCCAGGCAGACATGGGAATGACATACTCTGAATTATCTGTGATTGGACGTTTGAGGAAGATCTCCAAGTGCGGTCCCTTCAGTATGTTCTGTAAACTCATTCACATGTGGAAGGATGCACTTTCACCCATGGAGGTCAGTGCCGTCCCCTGTAGGATGAATGCTTGGCTGGATGAATATTGTGGTGCCTATTTTTACTGAGGACAGGAGCAACAGTCCATTTAGACTGCCTGATAAAGCTATGTGTGTACTTGACTTAATCCAAGCATTTTAAAAAGTCTCATTGTAATTGGTGAGAGGTCTTCCATGCCACGCTGACCATAACCTCTCCATCACATCTATATTGGATATTTTAAAGGCTGCTTCAGCAAACAGCAGACAAATGAATTTTGGCAGCAACATGACACTTGATCATTCTGCATTAAAAACTTTGTTGTACTGGGGCCTTTTCCCAATCAATAGAAATTTGATATTCTGTCACTAAACTGATGGTCAGTACTTTGACAGATTTTTGTGTTTAGCAAATGGGTACTCAAGTGTTTAATACAAAAATAAGTTCAGTATACCACAACTGTGTTGACTTCCATTTGTCCTGCAGTACAGAAAATGGGATTTTGCTGCTTAGCATCTGTTTCCATAGTAAAGAGCATTCTTTAAGACTGAAATTGTGATGATGAATGCTGTTTGTTTAGATGTTCACTAAAGACAGATAATGACTGTTTTCTCTGATTATTAAAGAGCCATTAACTGTCTGAAGTTCTGTCTGTTCTCAGTAAATTTTGCTGCTGTCTAAAATGGCTCTTTTCTCTGGTGCCCCCTGATAGAGACATACCAGTGTGACATCATACCATTGATTCATCAGCAGTTAAGCCCATGTGCTCGGGGCAGCCCAATGCAGAGCAGAGACTGCAGTAAGAGTGCAGAGCTGTTGAAAACCATGATGCTGGACTGACCGGCTACAGGCTGGGTCCACTTTGGGAAGGGTGCCTTCCAGATGCACATGCAGCAAAGTCTTGTTTAAAATGAGACATCTTACCTCAGAGGGTCGGACCAGCAGCTGTGTCCGTCTCTCAATCCTAAACAGAAATGTTTCCATTGAAGTTAGCTTGAAGCTTATGTACCCCTTCAGCCTCTGGGCAGGTCAAAGTGTAGAGCTGCACATCCGTCTCTGGGCCTGTTGCTGAACAGACGTGTGTTGGTGAGTCGAGCAGCCGCTGAGCAGTAACAGTACTACTGTGTACAGGTGGCCAACAAGGTGAAGCACTTCTTCAGGATGTACTCAGTGAACCGCCACAAGATGACCACCGTAACGCCATCTTACCACGCTGAGAGCTACAGTCCCGATGACAATCGCTTTGACCTGCGACCGTTCCTCTACAACACACGCTGGACCTGGCAGTTCAGGAGCATTGACAGCCAGGTCACGAACCAAGCATGAGCTGTGGACTTCATTTAGTGGATTCATGTGTGAACATGTCTGAAGTAGAAACAGATACTCATGTCTTTTATTCATCTAAACATAAATAACTGGTCTTTTTCCTCCCACAGGTCACCCAGATGGCAGAAAATAAGGAATAAAACCCCTGATGTCCCCAGCTTCCAAAGAAAGTTTGTAGAAGCACCAAATGATCCAACAGGATCTGATGGTTTAGTTGAAATCTCCAGTCATGGTTACACTTTTTACTAACCTGAGCTCAGCGGATGGACACATCTCTCTGATACTGGCGGACATTTTTCCTACCTCAGAGTTTGTCACTTTTGTGAATAAACTGTTTGCTGGAATCATTTTAAGAGTTTCACCATTGTAAACGTAGCAGTAAAGCTAAATACATATTCTCTGACAGGGTGGTTTTCTGTAGCTGTTTCATCTCAGCTCTGTATTAAATATAATCTATGAACTTTGACTACAAGTCTGAGGCCACTGCTTATCATTCCTTGTCCTTTATGTGACACAGTGACAGTTTATAACATTCAGTGTCTCTTAAAATCAACTGTTGCTGTGAGGTTTTCCTCTGTTTGGGGACAGAGGTGACAGAGCTCAGGTGAGAAGTTGGAGCTGGAGTGAGGAGCCCACACATGATCAGTAATGCTTAGCTTTCAAATACTGCTGCAAATTCAGTCAGGCTGACCCTCCCCTCAGATTGACTGGGATGGGAAGTGGGATGTTATTTAACCTAGTAGTTGGAATGCAGCTCCAACTTCAATCTGCTCACCAGTAAGAAAATGTCCATCATTTGTGTGTCTTCTGTTACACCTGAGTATGAAGGTGTTTTTCACTGGAGACATACCACACTTCATCGTCTTAGTTTACCTCCAAATGGAGGCGAGCTTAAAATGTTGAGTCAGTTGTGATGTGGTGTGAACAGGGCTGTGTCTTTGACGTGAGCTTCGGTAGTCTCCAGTCTCTCTGACCCTCTGACCAGCGTCAGCAGCACATTCACACCCTTTCAAACCTGTTAAATAACACGCAGCAGAGGGAAAAACTTTGGGTTAAGGGTCCAAGCACACATGGTCATGTGACAGCAGGAGCTGAGCTCGAACCTCAACCTTCAGTTACAGGCAGAGTGCAGACTGAGCCGCTGAGGCCTGTGTGTCAGGGAGGTGTAACAGTAGAAAACATAAAGGTCCTCTCCTTTGCAGGGACTGTAGATGGAGAGAAGTAGACTCCCCAACAAACTTTGTGCTCCGTTTGTTTTTAGTTGTAACTTCTGGACAAGCAGATAGAAGAGAAGTTAAAAAAGAAAAGAAATGAATGTCCACGGCTGTTGATCCTGTGAAGAGTGCAGCCCATCCCACGAAGCTCAGGTCGGCCAATGAAGGCTTCTCTCAGTTAGAGGATCTTTATACATTTAGTTTTGATGGTGTTTGCAGGTTAAAATTCTGAAAATAGAGAAATAAAAAATAGTTGGATCATTTTAACATTGAAAGGGAATGTTAAATGATTAAACATTTTGACTTTTTTTTCCTTGAAAAATGCACAGAAAGCTCTTAAAGTGATCACAGGAACAATAATTAAGGTCAATTAACTAGAACAAATAAATGTTAGAATCAGGATTTCTCTCTA
This sequence comes from Cetoscarus ocellatus, assembly GCA_037902135.1. Lineage (NCBI taxonomy): Eukaryota > Metazoa > Chordata > Actinopteri > Labriformes > Labridae > Cetoscarus > Cetoscarus ocellatus. Next base: position 890,210 of record JBAMNC010001520.1, read on the forward strand.
AAACTGTCAAATCAAATGTAACTGATTGATTCACAACTTTAACCAAAAGTACGATCTGCCCTCTTTACATCAGAAACGGGCCGTTTTATTCATGTATTTTGTTGGAGTCACTTTTACTTCTTTTATGCATTTTGATCATTTATGTGGAGCATTTGTCTGTGTGGTGGTTTTTGTTGGTGATGGCCTTTGAGGACAGTCCTACAGAGAGGGTAAGGGACTTTATTTTGGAAGTTTTCTGTTAAAAAACTTATTTGGCAATATTTGTTTTTGGGTTTCAAAATGGTACCATTTAGTTTTATACTATGGGTAATTCACTTTTCTGACTGCTGTGGACTGGACTTGAGTTTATATAGTGCTTTTCTGGTCTTTTGACTACTCAAAGCTGCTTTACACCACAGGTCACCCTTACCCAGTCACTCACAGTCACTCACAGATGGTTCTGAGTTTCTGTGTCAGTGTCCATCACCATCACTAACACATTCACGCTCTTTTAATGTCCATTTACACGCCACTGACAGCAGGGGGAGCAACTTGGGGTTAAGTGTCTTGCCCCTGGACACATCGACATGTGTCGCTCGAACCTGCAACCTGCTGATTACTGACTAAGCGCACTATCCAACTGTATGCTTCAGGACCACCTGACCCGAACAGCTTCTGTGGCTGCCTGTATATAAGCCGGGCTGGTTGGACCTGGCAGAGGACTCACCGGGGTCTTCTCTCCAGACGCAGACGTTTCTTTATTTAATCAGACTTGTCTCAGTGGTGTGACCTTCCTCAACATTTGCACTGATTCCTCTCATCGTTGGCCTTTTTCAACATAATTTTAATTTAATTTTTCAGCTATTGTTTATTTACTGGTGGTGGGCGACAATCTACGGACCCGAGTGACCTTTGACCCCCTCACACCTGAGGCTCACCCAGACTCGTTATTGAACCCAGCATGCAGGTTTTTGATGGAGCTGAACCAGCACCCTTCCTGCTGGTTTCTCAGATGGGTGTTGCATTCTTCCTGTCATGTGGACACCTGTCCTCTCAGCCTGAGACGGGCCATGGTCTGAGGCCCCGGGACAGCACGCTGGTTTTTACTGTTTTGTCTTGACAGCTCTCTGTTGCAACAGGAGCATTTCCAGTTAGTCTGCTGTCACGTGACGACACCTTGTCAGACTCCTTCGCCGCGCGTGCAGTCAGCTGTAGGAGGAGTCTGTGTGTTGCTGTAAAGTGATACTGCGGGACAGGAGGGAGGGAGGAGCGCAGTCACTTCCTAAAAACAGTCCTCCGCTCTCTGCACGGGACTCGTCGTGGTGTCCAAACTTTGGTAGACCTCAAACTGCAGTGGACTTTCAGAGAGGGCCACTTTTCTAACTTTCTCTCAGCGTCTTGCCTCGGATCTGTTACTTTCACTTTGACAGCTGAGGACAGACGCATCAACTTTTAGATTTCCTGGATGGAAACGGAGGCTCTGCTGACCGGGACCGTGAACGCAGCGCCGGTGGACTATGGCTCCTCCGGGTCGGGCTCGGAGTGCTCCCGAGGGGCCCCGGGCAGCAGGAGGATGTCCTACTCTGTGTCGGGACAGTCGTGCAGTGTGGAGGGGGGCACGGGTGAGTGGAGGGGCTTCAGTCAGGCCAACGGGGTGTATGTGGGGACAGGTATGTAGTCCAGAGTCTGAGGACTGGGATGGGCAGGCTGAGCAGGTAGACCCTTTCTCTCCTATGGTTCTGCTCCATGTCCCAGGACATCCTCTCTGCCTAACAGATTGTGTCCATTAAATAAATAAACTGATAGGTAAAGAAATTAATAAGAGTATGGCCTAGAAAGTCTTTGTAAAGAGTCTTCAGGCAACATTTGAGTGTTATTGTAATTTTTGACTTTAAAACTACTTTAAGAGGAAAAGTTACATGTCACCATCTCAGAAATCTATAGCTATGAATGAAATATAATACAAATAAGAATTAGTGATAAATCCATAAGTGCAGAAATTGGAAATAATCGTGTGCAAAAGAGCAAAGCAAAGTCACAAGGTGATAGTCTGGGCTATGTTTGGTAAAAGTACCATAAAGCGTATCAAGTAATCTGTCCACCAGTAGGATGGATTACTGTATCAAATGTAAATATAACAGAGAAGCAGCAACTGGCAGCCACGTGGGATAAACCCACCTCAGAGCCCTGCAGACCAACCATGATCTGACCCCAAATGACCCCAACACAAACTCATAAAGAAAAGGAATCATGGTGTCCATGTCTTTATTATTTATTTATGCATGTATGTATATAATTATATATGTATGTAT